>JAQGAI010001556.1:0-14398 GCA_034696905.1 Lepidocyrtus violaceus | reverse complement strand
GGCTAGATAGAGTTTAGAGTAAGTTGGGACACCGGCCGTTGTTAGTTTTATTTATCGACGTTCCTATATTATTTTTAACTAGTTAAATCCTGCGCAGCGCATTCGCTCGTCGAAACTAGATTAATGATGGAGACACGCAAGCTAGTAGATCTGTTGCGGGCAACTATTGATCCCAACCAGAGGAAGTCGGCGGAGGAGCAACTTAAGCAGGTACTTTTTAGTTGAAGAAGGAAAAAGAATTTTTATGAATATCAATCATTTCTAACTTTTAATGCTATAAAAAATATTAACTAACGAATGTTTTGTTTTAGATCGAGAAAATTATTGGTGTTGCCCCTGCCTTGCTCCAAATAGTAATGAGTCAAGATGTGGACATGCCAGTTCGTCAAGCCGGAGCGATATACCTTAAAAATCTTATCCACACATCTTGGGCGGAACCGGACGAGGATGAGCTACCGCGATTCCACATTCACGAGCAGGACCGCTCCCTAGTTCGTGACAGCCTTGTGGATGCCGTCGTTCACGCTCCAAATCTAATCCGTGCACAACTCTGTGTCTGCGTGCGATTTATATGTAAGTACGATTTCCCTGGTCGGTGGCCATCTCTCGTCGACAAGATAGTTGTGTATCTTCAATCTCCTGATGCTGGGGGCTGGCCTGGTGCCATTTCCGCTTTGTTGGCGCTCGTCAAAGTTTTCGAATACCGGAAGGGAAGTGAACGGGCGCCTTTGGATGAAGCTATGAATCTCCTGTTACCACTTGTTCAACAAATCATGGAGCGACTCATGTCTGACATCTCACAACCTGGACTCATGATGCAACGTCTTGTTCTGAAGATGTTCTTTGCTCTCACCCAGCACTACCTCCCATTATCGTTGTTAGGCACCAAAGGACAATGGGAGAGGTTTCGAGGATGGATGGAAGTCGTCAGGCAAGTACTAGATAGAAGCAATCCAGAACTGGAGAAAAAGCCGGAAGATGAAGATGAGAAGGATGAGCTGGAGAAGAACGAATGGTGGAAGACAAAGAAATGGTCCATGCGTATTTTGTACCGAATGTTCGAACGCTACGGAAGCCCTGGAGGAGTTACCAAGGATTACAAGGACTTTGCTCAGTACTACCTCAACACCTACTCGCAGGGTGCGCTTGAAGTAGTGTTTAAAATAATGGACTCCTACCGGAAGGGAAACTTTGTTGCCGAGAAAGTACTGAGAGATGCTATTCTATACCTGAGAAACGCTGTTAGCCACGCCCACTCATGGAAGTTTATGAAGCCGCACGCCAATCTCATGCTTACGGACGTTATATTTCCCCTCATGTGTCACACGGAAGAGGATGAACGACTTTGGAATGAAGACCCGATTGAGTATATTCGATCTAAATATGATGCCATAGATGCGGACACTGCCGTTACATGCGGAGAGCAGCTTCTCAATGCTATGTGCAAGAAAAGAAAAGGCGTTCTGCCCAACTGCATCCAGCTTGTTACGCAACTCCTCAACGACCCGAACACCCCACCACAACGAAAGGACGGAGCTCTTCACATCGTTGGAGCAGTCGCTGACATCCTACTTAAGAAAGATCAGTATAAGGAGCAATTCGATGATGTACTTATTCGCTATATCTTCCCATCTATGGAAGCTCCTTTCCCATTTCTTCGAGCTCGTGCCGCATGGCTCCTTTCAAAACTATCTTTGCTGAGGTTTAATCGGGATGAAATTCTCACCGAAGTAGTACGAGTTCTTGTTGCCACCTTGCTAAAGAAGGATGAACAACTGCCAGTGAAGGTGGAGGCGGCATTTGCCATCGAGGCCTTTGTAACTGACCAACACCGTTCTCATCAGTATTTTCAACCACATATTGGACCACTTTGCCTAGAACTTCTGCAAATACTTCGCAACACGGAGAACGACGACTTGACCAATGTACTACAGAAAATCGTGTGTGCTTTTGTCAACGAAGTCGCCCCACTTGCAAACGATATTTGCGTACATCTTGCTCAGACGTTTAATCAGATAATGGAAGGCGTTGGTGATACCGACGGTAACTTTTTGTTATTATTAAATTATTATTTTAATACAATTTGACTTTGACTCCTGCTGAAAGCATTTAAGTAGCTATTTAAAATTTACGATAATTTTATTTTGCTTTGCACAATAGGTGAGAAGACAATAGTGGCAATGGGGCTTTTAAATACAATGGAAACCATTTTGGTGGTTATGGAGGAGCAGCCAGAAATATGTCTGCAACTGGAGCCAATTCTTCTCCAGGTTGTGTCCGTGATTTTAGAAAAGTCGATAATGGAGTTCTACGAGGAGGCATTTTCTCTAATTACATCTTTGACTGAAAAACACATCACACCAGCCATGTGGCAAGTCTTTGAAGGACTTTACAGGTAACAAAATCATTGTTTTCTTATTGTTTGATGGTTTAAGCAGAAGAAAGAAGAATGTCTATTTAAAAACATTATTAATTCACTTCACAGAGTGGTTGAACGAGATGGGACTGAATACTTTGTGGAGCTGATGCCAGCACTTCACAATTACATTACAGTAGACACAGCTGCGTTTTTGTCCGACCCCAACAGACTTCTTGCTATTTGTGCAGTTATTAAGAAAGTCTTGGTTGACGATTCCGCGGAGGTTGGGGAGGATGCTGAGTGCCATGCGGCTAAACTAATTGAAGTGTTGATTTTGCAATGTCGACATCGTATTCAAAATGTTATTCCTAGTTTACTACAGCTCGCACTGGAACGATTGTCGAAACCTATAAAAACGTCTGAACTAAGAACGATGTGTCTTCAGGTACGAATCCGGAGCTTTCTAGAACTACCAATTTTACCAGGTTAGTGCGATTTTTCGCGGTAATCTAATAATAGAATTTTTTTTTTAATGATTACAGGTTGTTGTGGCTTCCCTCTACCACGACATAAATCAAACTTTAGCTGTGGTATCAAGCATGGATGCTTTCGTCAAGCAATGGATTGCTGACACTGACTGCTTCTTAGGGCTTCACGATAGAAAAATCTGTGTATTGGGGCTTTGTGCCTTGTTACAGGTAGGAAAGGTGAAGTGCAATATTTGTTGATACGACTATGCTTTAAAAAATATTAGTTGGTGATTAAGGATTGAACTGATTTCTCTTCTCGTATTTTTTCTCCTTCTTTCAGAGTCAAAATCGGCCGGCTGCTCTTCAAGAGTGCTCCAAGGAAATTCTACCCTCTTTGATTTTACTTTTTGATGGGCTTAAACGTGCTTATGCAGGTAATAATAATAACAGTTGTGTCAAATATTTTGATATATGTTTTATGCAATTTTGATTCTGGAAATCAAATTCTGAAATGTCTTTGTCTTATTAATTTAGCGAAAGCAATTGAAAACGCCGACTCTGATTCGGAAGCCGAAGAAGAAGACGATGAATACTGTGACGTTGAAGAAGTTTTAAGTACAGACGAGGACGAAATTGACGAGGAAGGGTCTGAATACTTGGAAACGCTGGAGCGCAAAATAAAGGCATCTCAAAACAATGCCCCTTTCCCAATGGCTGCACAGATTGTTGACGTAAGATAAGAAACTAAAAATATATTGTATCATTCAGATAGGAAGCTATTGGATATATTGATTTATTTAACGTGTATAATTACATCAACCAAAAATAGCTATATCGTTGAACATTCATTAAATTCAATTTTAATTTTCTCACAATTATAGGAAGATGAGGATGATGATGATGAAGACGATGATGACTATTCTACTGGAGAAGAGACTGCTTTAGAATGCTATGCCACACCGCTTGATGACGATGAATGTCCTGATGATGAGTACATCATTTTCAAAGACGTTTTACTTAGTAAGTCCTATAAAATGAAAATTGAAGAAAAAGGTACGATAATTTAAAATAGTTTTAGTAATTATTGAATTATTCACTCGTTAGACTTGGAACGAACTGACCCAGGGTGGTACACGGCGCTTACCAACTCTTTGAATGAGGAGCAGAGAAAGTCTGTGCAAGAAATTTTCACTCTTGCTGATCAGAGGAAAGCAGCTGCTGAAAGCAAGGAGATTCTTAAACGTGGTGGTAAGTAAAGATAATGAACCATCATGTCCACTTCATATGAATGCTTTTAATGTGTAAGCGAAACATTTGCATGATGTTAATATTTGGGATTTTTCTTTTTAAATGAAGGTTACGAGTTCCGTCAGCAAGATGTGCCAAGCACCTTCAATTTTGGGAATGGGAATTTGCCCCCAACGTTTTCCTAAAGTGGTTGTTGTTGTTTAGTTGTTAAAAAAAACATAATACAGATACATTGATTGATGCTAAGGTGTACTTGACTTACACGACTAATGAAAGTGAGTAATGAAAATTATATAGGAATATCAAATCTATTATGTATCCTGCTTTTCTCTAATATTAAGAGCAACTTGAACTAGTAGCATCTAGTTAAATGTATCCGAACCGAAAGTTTATAATAAACATGAATAAAGATGGATTACCTTTTAAACTGTAAATGTTAAATAATCTAACTTTCTTTTAGTGTAAAGTAAAGTAATCCCGTAGTTTATTTTATAGTATAGAGTGGAGAATATTCAAAGTTCTTGGATAAACATTCTGAAATGTGTGTACATATATGCGTAAGATTTGGTAGAGAAAGAGTAAAATGTAGTTTATGTTCTTATTATAGCTGTCCAAGAAATTATGTTTGCGACAAAACCTGCTTATTACTTGTTTTCTTTGATTACTTTTATTCAAACCTCTTCAGTTGGTCTTTGCTATTTTTGTTTTTAACATAAATAAAAATGTCTTACAACTGGTATAAGTCATGTGATTTTATGCAAAAATTTTATATTTATTTCGGAAAGTTGTTTTGTTTAATAAATACATAGATATTAATACAACGAAAATAACCGTGTAGTTAGTAAATGTAGACATTTTACCATTTTTTCTGTTGACTTATTCATTGTTTCTGCATGCAGTATATTTATCTATTTGACACTTACAAAATTGAAATGTGTTAATTTAGCTACTCCAACTTTAAATTCTCAAAGAACCCTATGATTTCATTTCGAAACTCAACATCCTCACTAACGTGAAATGATATCTTGAACTCCCCCGATCTCAACTTTTCTAATGTTGTCTTTTTCTTACTGTTCAATTCTTTACTTAGCTTTTTTCTTCCATCCGCATTTTTCATGAGCTCTTCCGAAAAGCAAGACATGTTCAGTTTTTTGCTTAGCCACTTCCTCAAAACTAGATCAGACTGATGGATTTCATTTTCGGAACAAATTCTCCTCTCCCTTTCTACTTCTCCCGTTCTATCCTCATTTTTCTTAGGAATATTGCTGAAAGAACAGGAAATAATTTGTTCTAACAAAGCTAAATTAACTTTCTCATTTGTATTTACTTCCACACAGTACATATCACATGGATTTTGTAGAGCATTGGGTTTCTCATATTTGAGCCCCATTTCGACAATGGTCTTATGTGGAACCTGAGCACTTGCTGGCCTTTCTGAATTCCTTTGAACACATATTTTTAACGGGACTGTACAGTTAATAAGGCAAAAGCCTACTTCTGAAAATTTAGCAATCTGATAAAAACTATTTCTCATGCTGTGGTAGTAATTATTATCATCAACTATGAGAACGATCTTTGAAGGTGTCAAATCTTCTTTCTCGGTGTTTATCATACCTAGCTTATCTATTATGGCTTGGGTGTTACCTAAAAATGACTCGTCTGTTACCCATTCGCCACTGTTAAATTCTGCTAACGTAGTTTCTAATGAGCTAATATAATCTACCTGTTCCAAAGTCAAAGAATTTGGTGAACTGCAATACTTGGCATGTTTAACTATGGTATCTACACAATGCGCAAACTTCGCCCTTAAAATTTTCATCATACTAATGGAATTTTCTGCATTAGCATTCTCATTGTTCGAAAGTTTTGACAGAGTCTCATTCTCACCTTCACCATACATATCATTATCGTTTACAATTTCTTGACAAATCCTAGCTTGTATATTTAGTGGAACAAAATCATCAAATGAAACTATCACTACTTTGAATTTGGATAAGAATTCAACTAATTGATTTGCCAAAGTTGACTTCCCGCTTGCAGGCAACCCCATCATAACCGCAAGTGTCAGATTTGTTGATTCTACATCTTCTGGCAACGGATTCATTGATGATGTTGAACCAGATGCTCCGCCAGTAATTGCAGACGTCATGATGATGATGATGATGATAACTGGTAATGGATCTAAAGTTACGTCTACGTCTGAAAAATTTAGCCAAAAACATGAAATGGCACATGAATAGAAAATTAACCACCGAACTATGATAAAAACAGCGAACGAATGGCCTTCAACATAAATTATACATTTGCTTACTTACCTAAATATTTGTTTTAGTTATGTAAAAAAAAGTTCACTCTGCTTGCTTGCTTCAGAACAAGTGGCTTTGTTTCGAGGAAGGACTTTATTGCTGAGCCGTTGCAGTTGTTGCAGTTGTGGGGGTCGTGGCTAACGCTGCTAGCGCTGCTGCTGCCGCTTGGGTATCTTGATGCTTCGAAAATTCTTGTTGCTGCTCCTCCAATTTTCTCTGCTGGAAGCCTGGATTAATTTCAGAGAAAAACTCCATAGTCTTGTGATTCACATTGACATGCTTTTGAACACAGGTGGAAATGCAGTTATCCTCTTCAGCGTCCAAAGTGCGCTTGGTCATGTTGTAAACGCATTTTTTAAAGCAGTCTTCACTAATTTTGTTGTACAAGTAGAGGAAATCTTTCAACTGTGAAGGGAAGAAAAAATCACCAATTTAGTACATGATATAACACGCAGGCATAAACTTCAATTAATAACTGAACAGATTAACCAAGAAATAATTATGTTCAAATGCATATTATTATATTCACCGTCCGAGCCTCCGCATAGTCCATACTTATTGTTCGGGGAGTCACTTCTTAAATCACTTCGCTTGGATATCCGTCCAAAATAATGTATCGAAGACTAACAGGTTCAGGTCACCAACTGATTTCCACGCTCAGAACAATTAACTGATCTTGGTTGCAGCAACCTTAACTGGAGTAAAACCGTTAGAAGAATACAATTAGCTCAGCTCCATTCAATGTCCAATTGCCAATTGCGGTTGGACTATGTTTATGAATTTTGTCATGTGCGTTTACTTGGATTTTTTAAGCATTTAACTTTCCCGGTTTGATTTTGGGGAAAAGTGAAACATTAAAACTGTTATAGTACTTTGTGAATGGCTACAAAAATGCAGTACTTTGTTTTCCTATCTAAAAAAGAAGCTCTTTGTTGCATTTTGAATGTTGAACTCACGCCTTTCATCACTTTGCTAAATCAAAAATGCATGCAAAACGGGGGATAGGTTTACTAACAACAAATTATCCAGTTTGATTTACTTTACTAAAATATTGATTGGATGTATTTTCGGTTACAAATTGCAATGTTCAAATCACGTACCTATGTCATATTTGTTTGGAAATGTGACGTTCGTAATATGTACACATCCGCAATTAAGCCAAAACCAAGCCGTTTTGCTGGAGTCATTTCGAATACAACATGTAGATAAACGTTAACTTAGTGTAATTCGTAATTTTAATAATTATGATTCAACCATGTACCATGTCTTGATATTCTGTTTGAATTAAATTTTATAGTCTCATTGTTTGCTTGCATTAAAGTTTGCTGTAATAATGTGTACAGTGTACACACAGTTGTTCAATCAAATCAAATGCATTACATCGTATAATAAATTAAAGGAATTATTAAATAAACGTCTGAATTTGATTTGAATTCTGGACAATGAATTCTGATTCTGAATGTACCCATTCTGACGTTGAGTTGATGTTCATTCCAATCTCATTATGTTTTGGGTTCATCTGATTAAATAGAAAAGTGTTGCGAAAGGATTTGAATTGCTGTCATTGTCAATTATTATTCACGGAACTAAAACGGCTATAAATCCAAAAGAAACCAATGTAGTTACACCCAATCTCAGTTCGAACTAATTGCAATCATCATCAAAATGCGGATCAAAATTATTTTCCAGGTTTTGGCCATTGCGGCCCTTTGTGGATTAGCTACCGTTTCCGCGGAACAAAAGGAGGAGAGATATGGATCATGGATGAATTCTCGGCAAAGATTCGGCAAAGTGGAGGCAGAAGAAAAACCAGTAAGTTTGATTAACTGATTACGATATAGAAAATTTGGGGGGTATGAATAAAGTGAATTTAAAGTGACATGGATATGTACCAATGTACCTATATTCTGTATTTTGATTAGGTCCACTCAAAGAAATGGCTCTCCGGATTCTTCAACAATGTAGTGGAGAACTTAAGCAACCAACTGCCTTGGAGGAGGACTACAACAACCACCACCACAGAACGTCCAGAACCTGTTACGGAAGCAGATAACCACCATGGTGCGGGGCAAGATGAGACCCCGACTGACAATCACCACGAGGAAATTCCAGCCGACAATCATCACGACGAGATTCCAATCGATGATAACCATGAGGAGATCCCCTCTGATAACCATCATGAAGAAGTCCCGGCCGACAACCATCACGAGGAGATCCCCGCTGATAACCATGATGACGAGGTCCCAGCGGATAATCACCACGATGATGAGACTCCTGCCGATAACCATCACGAAGAAGTACCGGTCGATAACCACCAGGAAGAGATCCCCTCTGACAACCATCATGACGAGGTCCCAGCCGATAATCATCAGGATGAGATCCCCGCTGATAACCATCATGAAGATATACCCTCTGATAACCATCAGGACGAGGTTCCAGCTGATAACAATCACGAAGAGATTCCATCAGATAATCACGACGAAGAGGCTTATGAAACTACTGACGATTACAACCACGAACCATACCCCGGTAATGAACATGAAACAACCGACGACTACCCGCATGGTCCATCAACCGAAAACTGGCAAGACTGGACCTCCGATGATACCAATCATGGTCACTCCACCGACAACTGGCAAGACTGGACCTCCGATGATACCAATCATGGTCACTCTACCGATAACTGGCAGGATTGGACCAGTGATGACACCAATCACGGACACTCCACCGACAACTGGCAAGATTGGACATCCGATGATGCCAATCATGGTCATTCCACCGATGGAGGGCAAGATTGGACCAATGATGACAGCCATCACGGAGATCATTCTGAAAGCTGGAATGACGCTTCAACGCCAAACTACGAAGGTGTAACGGACCATCACAATGATGTCGGACCCCCTGAGCATGTCAATAACCATGATCATACTGAAGCTCCCCCTACTGACAACTCCGAAATTGTTCCTCCACCCCCACCGCCCTTCGTCGAGCCACCAACATTTGGTAATAATGACTGCACTTTCCAAATAACTATTTATCCTTCATGCGGCTGTGGTTCACCCCAGCCCATAATCCAACAAAGTCAACAGTGCGCTGCTAACGCTAACGTCCATCTCCGTAACTAAAATAAAATCCAACTTTATCAGATTATCATTGCTAAAATGACAAGACAATAAATACCTTCACCTTAAATTTTTTTACTAAATATTTTATTTGTAAAGAAACTCTCGTTTTCATAAATTATGAACAGATTATGCAATCCTTCACACTGTTTTCTTGCCGTTGACATTTCCAACATATATCATCTCTGATCCAGAATGAAATCTAATATCTGGGCGGTGGACAATTTCAAATCACTGAATGACGGTCTGTCCTCCGGTTCCGTATTCCAGCAGCTCAACATAATGTCATACCTGAATATTCATAAGAAAGAAACGTGTTTTAAAATTTTTCTCACAATGCCCCATCTATGGCAATACCTGGGAAAACGTTAAATGTTGATATCATACACTTCTGGGTTGGCATGCGGTGGAGATTTCATTCTTAATCCGTTGACAAGAGAGTCCACAAACTCAAGACTCCAGCTCAACCCGGGATAAGGAAGGTCGCCTGTCAAAATCATATACGTCATATTATGACTTCTGTCTTTTATTCTCCGATCAAGTAAAAAAAGAAGTCAAACTGTCTGCCTTACCCAATGCAAATATCTCCCACAATGTGACGCCATAGCTCCAAACATCGCTCTTTTCCGAAAACTCCAGCCTCTTCAACGATTCTATAGCCATCCAACGCCATGGAAGGGGTTCTTGCTGTTGCTTCACATAATTGGTGTAGTCATACAAGCGACGAGACAATCCAAAGTCAGCTATCTTTGCCGTTTTATTCCCATCAAGAAGGACATTCCTTGTAGCAAGATCTGCATGAACAACTTGCTTTTCTCCGAGGTACTCCATCCCGCATGCTATTTCATGGGACCAACGAACCATTTCCAACAAAGTAATGTACGGTTGAGAAAAGGCTTCAGCTCCAAAGTTATCATACGCGAATTTGGGTCTAGCGATAAATAATTAATATTAGATCAAACCTGTCAGTTAATTATTCATTTTTTACAAACGTACGATACGATTAGATACGCGACCTATTGTGAACCTACCGAAGATCGTTTACATACAGAGCATCATTCCCTTGAAATGGAGTCTTCCGTAAGTAGTCTTCAAGGGATCCATGCTGACATAATTCGGTGGCTACATAAACGATCCCCTTCGAAATTTCGGCTGTGTAAGCCCCGCGCATAGAGACAATATTTGGATGCTTTCCCAAATAAGTCAAGATTTTGATCTCAGTAAGCAAACTGAGCAGTGCTGTTTTTGGGCAGTTGTTCTTTGTCATTTTCAAGGCCACCTCCAGTTTTCCCTCAGCACCAATCAAAGCTTTGTAGACATATCCAAACTGGCCAGTACCGAGCAAAGCGTCCTTTCCTACAAACATTAAATCTTTTTCATGCAACCAAACTAACTGTGCAGAAGGTTTACCGATCAAATTTATTGTTTCCGTTACTAACTTATGACCAGTTTGTCCTTCGGGATTTCGTACGACTTGTCATACGGGAATTTTAGCGCAGGGATGCAGCCAGTCTCCCCCTTTTGCTGTTCCACAGCTTCATCCGAAAGGCCATACATGAACTCTCTGACATCCTCTTTTGTTAAAGCCTCTTCCAGTTTCTGGACACGAAAATACAACACGGTGGCGATAGACATTATTGTGATGATAACAAGCACTGCCACGGCCACACCTACGTAACTCCACATGGCATACACGCTCATTGGATCTGTGGGAGGCTCTACGAGTTGAATAAATTTTCGTTAAAAATCGTTTAAAAAAATTTACTTAATATACTATCATTCTTTCCATTGTACTCCATACCTACCTACAACATTTTCAGCGTAGCCACTGGTCACGTTTGCCATTGAATTCTTCCTGAGCCTCCACCATCCATTGTGTGGAGCCCAATGCTTCCAAGGATTGTCGATAGCTTCCAGCATAAACATAGTGAAGTTTTGCTCAGCGCACCACTTATCAACTATCTTCCAATAATTTTCGAAAAGTTGTACATTTTGCCAAGGATGACTCCCTTTGTAAGACACTCCTGTTTGACCCATCACTTCAAGTTGGGGATTGATCTTTTTGAACTCGTTGCTGAATCCTTGAAGATCCAGTTTTACTGTCATGAACGCATCCTCAGCCCCTGAAGGCATGTTGTGGATTGATGGCGCTACTTCACAAATGATAAAATCCGATAGCTTAATAATTCCTTTCCGCGTCATTCCCAGCTCCCCGCCAGCCGTATCATCCCCCGATATTCCCTGGCATTGTTGTCGAGTCCCTATCCTCAGACTTGTATAATTTCGTAAGATTCTTAGGCTTGCTAAGGCTTGCTTAGCTTGGTTCAAGTTTTCGTGGAAATCGGCTTGTGATAGTACAAAACCTTCGACGGTTCCTGCGACAATTGAATTCGCGAGCCGAGCTGACTCCAGAGCTAGTTGGATTTCAGTATGGGTCTGTTGGGATATGTCAGATAACCAAATACCGACAAGCATGGTAAGATTCTTTGTATGTTTCTCGTGATTTATGAAGGCGGCGGCTTCGGCAGACAGCACTTGTCCATTACTCTGACTGTATGTCACTTTCTCCTTGTATAGAACTGGAAATTGTTAGAAATCGCTTTTAAACATAAATGCCAATTAAAGTTGGCAAAGTGTTTAAATGTAAGTAGACTGATTTACCATTGTCTGCTCCAACCCCAAAGGTGGCGATCCTTGTAAACTTGCTAGAAATCACTGTCAACATGGCCTTTACGTCTTCAATCGTGTAAGTCTTCCAGCCCGGGATATCCCCATTTTCGTTCCGTTTGACGTAGGCGTTAAATCCGACTCCCATTGTTTCCCGATGGAATTCCACGCATGAGGAGACATTGCAGGTAGCCAAAATCAGCACTACAACTTTCACTCCAAATGCAAATAACATTTTCGGCAAACAGTTCGGTTTTCTTGTGGAACTTTTAGATTTCATAGCTAGGCAAAGTTTATCTGCCTAGGCATATATATTTTATTGCTTTTATAATTTTCAATGCTTTTGATCACTGGAAATATCAAATCTTTCTTTAAGATAAATTAAAATCACTTTAAAAGAGGTTAGAACATTTATCTTATGTTTATTTTATCTTATCGTATCAAATTTGTGTATTTATTGAATGTCATGCTGTGGTAGGGCACTATCCTCGAATTTCCTGTTGTTGTTTCGAATGTTGATCCAGAAGAACCACCATCGCAGTGAACTTGTTTACCAATTATTTTATTTTTCTGGAGTCCGAAACTTGAGGAGGGTATGAAAATAATGTTTTCATAAATAGGTACTATACCTGTATTGTCCAGTTTTTCAAAACTAACTTGGAATGTGAATGTATGTGGCTATATGGATGGAATTGTTGAAATCGGTTTGCAAGCATATGCAAAAACACCTAGTCATTATAGTAGAGAGTAGGATACGTGAGAAAAACTGCTTCGAATGTTCTCAGCTTCACTATTCCTCTAATTGGCTTGCTTGCATGTTTATCTTTACATAATAGTACGGATGAACAATGAACTGGAGATGAAGTAAGTAAATGCTCTAACAGCTATACTATTATTTAATTCATGGAATATTATCCTGAAACTTTTAGCTTCCTGAACTGCCAACAGTAATCTGAAGGAGATAACTTAAACTTTTCTTCTCAAGATACTGACGTGACAAAACCAATACAGAGGTGTATGTGTAGGTAGTCAAATTCAAGTGAATAAAAACTATTTAAATTGCTAAATGCTAATTATACATTGATGCATTTGTAACTTTTATGTAATTTATTTATCCCCACTTAACCAAAGAATTATATCATTATAGCAAAGAGAAGCAGTCAGAATGAAAGCAATGATTGGTATTTATATTGAGGCGATATCCGAATTCTCCGCTTTTGGCCGTTACTGGCGTTGCTGCTGGAGCGACTCTAGAACATGAGCAGTTGACAGCTTTAAGTCGTTAAATGAAGGTCTCCCCTTTGGATCCAAGTCCCAACAATGAACCATAATGTCATACCTAAAGATAGTAAGCACAACATAACGAGTTAAAATCGAATAAAAGAGTAATTCACACGCTACCCAATTACGACAATTTATAAAAATATTTTTTTAACAAGTTTTGTAGGTAGATATTAAGCATTTATCATTATTATCATACACTTTTGGAGTGGCATGCGGTGGAATGTTCATTCTCAGTCCATTCACGAGATTTTCTACAAAGTCCAGATTCCAGCTTAGTCCCGGATATGGCAGATCACCTTTGGAAGGAAGTTTATACATGTTCATCATCTATGTGTCTTCGCAGTAATTGCATAAAAGAAAGCCAACATGTTTTAATCTTACCCATCGCAAATATCTCCCACAGGGTCACGCCATAGCTCCATACATCCGTTTTCTCATTGAACTCCAACCGTTTTAACGACTCAATCGACATCCAACGCCAGGGCAAGGGTTCCTGTTGCTTCTTGACATAGTTGGTGTAGTCATACAATCGACGAGATAACCCGAAATCAGTAATTTTTGCAGTTTTGTCCGCAGCGAGAAGAACATTCCTTGTAGCAAGATCTGCATGAACAACATGCTTTATGCCGAGGTACTCCATTCCACAGGCTATTTCATGGGACCACCGAACCATATCCCCAAATGTTAGATCTGGGGATGTTGCCTCGGCTCCATCTAGGTTGTCGTAATTTTTGTCTTTGTTCCTGGAAGACAAAAACATTTTGACATTTTATAAAGGTTCTTTCATTGCTTCACAAATTAACAAACCTGTTGTATTTAAAACTTTTACTTTGGAGCGTTTGCATATCGGGCATCACTCCCGTTGAATGGAGTCTTTCTTAAATAGTCTTCTAACGAGCCAAATGGACATAATTCAGTGGCAATGTAAACGACTCCCTTCAT
>JAQGAI010001555.1:0-14409 GCA_034696905.1 Lepidocyrtus violaceus | reverse complement strand
GTGGTGGGTGGCCTGCAAATGGCAAAGGAAAAGCAAATCGACCAGAAAGACAAAGACAGGAGGAGAAGCATTGAAACTTGAAACGAATCTCGAGTGAAATGAAAATGAACAAAGAGATATATGATGATGATATATGATGATATATGATGGTGCTTGTCTCCGGACCGGAAACCAATTATAATCAAATGAGATGCAAATTAGGTTTATGTCCTGTGGTTCATCATGCATAAACCTGAAGCAGGGCATTGCATTGCATTGCTCATTTCCTCCAGGATTGACCGGATCAGTTTCGAAAACAAAAGTGAACCGGATTACCAGACTTCAGACTGAACGGGATTCAAAAACGCCGCGTCGATGAAGATGAAAATATTCAAATTGTTTTTTAAAATGTACATAATATGTTAATTAAAATTCGAACCTGGAAGAAGTTCAAGTTCCAGTAGAAGGAACCTGGCAGGAGTATAGAATCGCTGCTGAACTGTTGAGACTGGACTAATTGTAAGTGTGATTGGTTTGGTGTTCGTACATGCCAAAAAATCCAATTTTGTAATTTGAGTTTAATTCAGAACTTAACTGTAACAAAAGCAAACGTAATGTCCAGAACCAAATTGTCAGCTCTTCTCCATGTTAATTTGAAACGAATGCAGTGTTGTGGAATTTGAGTTTGAAATTGAATTCAAATGCGTTCGTTTGTCCTGTCTTGACCAACAGGGAATATTACGAATGAATGAGTGGGAATAGAAATAAAAAGCAAAAGACTGCGTTTTTTGGTATAGGACAAAATTTTAAAAGTTTATTCACGGAGAAATAAAACAAAATCTTGGCATATATTTTATTGATAAGTAGCTTGGATGTGCTGAACGGTAAAATGAAGGCGCGTATTCTTTGAACAACGTAAAGAAGTTAATTATAGGTAGCTACATTACTTTTAAATGTTTTCTAAAAACTTTACCTAAATATACTTAATTAGGTATTGGTAGTTTGGTGAACTGGCTATTTACACATATTAAAATCGATGATGATATATCAATACAAGTTACTTAATGGATAACAAAAACATAGCCATAATTATACATCAGGATTTTACAATATAATTACAATTTTTAACGGTACCGTTTTTATGATGATGACGAGACGAGAGGACTGTGGAGTCAGAGGGTAAGACGACAGTTACTTAAAGATAATTAATGATAAGGCTAATGCATGAATAGGCTTCGAAAGTCACCGCGATGAATAACCTTTATATAAGTCTTCATGTAATTTGAAATATATAGTAACAATGTATTGCTAAAAATTTTAATGGAGTACTTAAGTAAATGACCTTCCATAATGAATGCATTGGATTGGTTTTTGTTGTTGTTTTATGCGCGGTTCCTTACAAGTTTCTAAATTGTCTAAACATTCTAATAATTAATTATTGCAGATTTTTAGGATCCATGTGCGGTTAAGTCAGTTTTCGGTGGGTTTTAATTAATTCTGGAATCCTCACTTTAAAGCACATGGCCTCAAATGCACTTTATTTGCTCCAATATATATATACAAACGTTTTAGCACGAAGGTGGACAACAATTAGAAATAATTCTGAAGGATTGGATTGGATGCCTTTCTATTGAGTTCACTTATGTATGTATTTACTTTGAGTAGGTCGGGGAACAGTGAAATGTATTCTTATTAGCATATGCATTGGTTACGATCAGATCCGACGAAAGATTAATTACGACTTTCACTTTCTCTATGTACAAATATATCCTTTATAAAAGGTAATTAATTACACTTCTGGGAGAAGGAAAAACTACCTCTTGACCTAGATTTCATCACTGCCAAAGGGAATAGCGATTAGTCATGATTTTTACGGTAAGACATTTAAGGTTTTGGATCGCCTTCAAAATGCTTATAATCCCTTATTATTTAGCTCTTATTTAAGTACATATATTTAAATAATTTAATTGACAAAATAATTGTCTGCTTGAAATTTAATACTAAGCTTTACATACGTAGATGATCCTGAAGTTTAATTACCTACCGCTTACGCTAGGAGAATGTCATTTTTACGTTTAATTGTAGAGATGAGTAGCTAGCTGTATACCTACATTCGAATGATTGAGGGGAAATGATTCGTACATTCTAAATTACAGATATTATATCCATTTTATTTTTAGAGTAGTTTTCTTATTTTAAATAGAATTGATATATATTTAATAATAATTAATTGAGTCCTAACAGATGAAATACAACTTCACCTATAATAATTGTGTTCGCACGCTGGTACTAAAAATAATGATTAATTATTGGTTGTTCAAACATTGAAAAGTGTACTCCCAAAAATAATTTTTAAATTGATGATGTTAAAGGAATTACATAATGTTATTTGCTTATACTATATACTTATACTCTGTTGTAGAAGGTACTTGTGTTTTTCTTTTGCTTAATATGTAATTTGTGATACATGGAGGGTTGGTCCGAAAAACGAGAAACGTTCAATTATAATGGTAAAATTACAGATATTTATGTATATGTGTATGGAAGAAAATTATATAAAATCAAATTGTATACTTTAGGTAGGTTTAATAGGTATATCATATAACTTTACTTGTAACTTTCCTTTTCAGATGTCTTGCACGGAAGCTGGCGAGACTGCGGTGGGTGAAAGCAGCAGACATGTTCTATACTACCGTATAGTATAATATTTTACTTACTTTATATAAGTATTACATAATCATTACGTGTCATTTGCTATGTTTATGTACTTTAACCAGGTTAAATTATATAGTAATAGCTGTTGAAAAAAATAGTGATATATCTTTACATGTATTTTACATTTTTTATTACAGTATCATCGCATCTCTGTAACTATTAGGAAGAGTTTTAAAATATTTTCTTGAATGCGTACAGTATCGTTTTAGCGAGGTTCCCAGTTGTCGATATCCATCTCCATATCCCACAAATATTTTCTTAATCATCTCAGTTGGAAGAATTCGTCATTGAAGCCTGATGATGTCCCCGGAAAGTGATTGCCGCATTAATTTACATATCAACATAGTCTAGGTTTATTGTTGGTTAATCTGTGGACAATGAAAGTTTAATTCTTTTCTCAAGAGGTGTTATTGTTAATATGGATTTTTTAATAAGGGTATTTAATATTTAATAAGTTTTATTGTTTTTTAGTTTTGTTAAGACTTTACCTGTAGGTTTCTTTTGTAACTATTACTCTCGATGCCCCAGGAACGTAGCTGCACTCGTATTCGATACAATGTAGAGAACTTCCCCATTCCGAGTGTTGAGAATCTTGACACTTGTAGAATTTCACTTGAAGGGACACGAGTAGTTCTCCTTTACCACCGATCTGTTAAAAGTTGTGAATGAAATTGAATTAGTTATGATATTGGTTTTATTGTAACATTGTTGGATTAATTTGGATATGTTTTAGTGTTACTTTATAGGATTTTTGGATTTTAATACTAATGGGATTTTTGCTTTAAGCGATGACTGCTCTACATTTTACTTTTTTACGATTAGTAAACTTCAATAATGAATGAAAATAAACGTGTTTTCTGTTTCTGGTCTGATAAATTAAAAGTAAGTAGTTTGCCTGCACCATTTATAGAATTCATGCTGCAAAACGAGAAAATAAACCTATTAACATTACATATTAATTTCACGTATCATGCATTTGGTGAAGCTTGTCATATCCATATACAAATCTCTATTTTTGGATGGATGACCATATCCTGTAAATTAATGATGACTAATTACAAATGTTTGGAAACAGAGGGCAAGATGAAATTTCACTCCGTTATAACGAATAGCAGCCGACCAGTCCCCCCCTTTAAACTGGATGGAAATTGGCCTAATTTCCGAACGAGGAAACATGCAAAGCGAGAGAAAGTTAGGGTACAGAAAATCGAATTCCTGAATTGCAGATGCTGAGGTAGAGAAACGATTAGCACAGGTATATTATACGCATTCATTAATTAAGGGAAGTCTACAAAATAGTCTGCTGTGGTCATTCATAATGGAAACAAAGTGAATGGGAAGTTTTTCCCTTCATTCCTTGTGTAACAGCAGCGGCAAAGGAAAAGTATTCATTTTTTATTCATTCACATAATAGCACCGACAAACCATGAGTAATTGGAGTTACTAACTTATTTCAAGTTAATTGAAACCACGTACATGGAAGCAATTAAACTTAAATACTAGTATAGAATTTAGTTTTTCCTTCAGTGAAACTTGCTTTCAGTTTCGTCTGTTAATAATTTGATAAATGAAAAATTAATGAAGTATTAATTTTGATAAATTATCCACTCCCGATGTAAATATAACGTCTGGGAGAATGCCGGACGAGAAAAGTTTTTTAATAATTCTCCATACCTATGCCTAAATCCTACCTGTCTCTAAAATATTTTAATGCTTGGTCTGAATGAAAATGCGCCGAAACTATGTTTCCGCTTTCGGACCCGCTTGTGCTTCTGTAATTAATTAAGATGGAATAATAACGGTCTTGCATGCGGAACAGAGTTTTTATTTTTGAAAATAAACAATTACTCGACTTTTCAAGTGTAGTCTCAAAGCCTAAAAGTATACCTCCTTTTTTGGTCCCATAGGAATTCATTTCGTAGTACATATATATATCTTTGCATGAAACAAATTAGCCATTCCTCCAATCCTCATTTTAGTAACGCATTGCAAACCTGGGGCACTATTCGTTTTAGATTTTTTTTGCGCTGGTGAAATGGACTGTCAGGGAACGATTTGCCCTTACGACGAAAATTGGGCCACGTCCATGAACTGTTCTGCAAGTTCAATTATAATTCGCTAGTTCATAATGACAAGCTAGGATTATAAACCAATGTCAACCCCAACTAGAGGTACGTAATTTCAGTCACAAAAATTGATGCTTTTGCGTTCAACCTCAATTATAAAGATTTTGTTGTTTCCTGTCCAGCAGCATTTTCAGCTCATTTGATGGTCGTGGTGAAAGCTACTCCTTCCTTACTTCGACATTCCAGTCGCCACATTTTATGGAGCTAGTTAACAGTGGATCAGAATTTTGCTGATAAGATTTTGTTGGTTGGTGCATGCAGATATTCACACATGCTCAAATCTTTCTGGAACTTTCCCCCTTTGCCCTACTCTTACACTGCAGTGGTAAAATTGAAGTAATAAAGAGGGAAAATTCTTAATAAAGTAAAGTAAAGTATTTCGTAGCAAGACACGAACTTCTTGCTCATAAAGTTTATCAAAGTTGATTTGACTTTTCCTCTACGAGGGTATCAAAAAATATTTTCTTCCTCTCCACTACTTACTTTGTTCTTGTTAAAGAACCGAGACATATTACAAGACAATCATTTTGGTCTGTCTTCACGAAACCCTTATTTTTACTTTACGTGTTATGATTTGTTACGCCAATGTGGACAAATATATGTCAGTTACCTGCATCAACACCCGCATCGAAACAATAATAACCTGATTTTTACCAACTCCCCGACATGTTAGAAAATGATTTAGAAGGGAAAGACTTTGAAAGGCATTCATTTGCTTGGGAAACATGGATTGATTAAGATCAGTAATATTCATGGCAAAAGGCTCCAAACGAAAAGTATTGGTTTATGGTTGGGAGAAACTTATAAAGGTAAACTTTGATGTTCATGTTCTCAGAGTTTAAATTAAGGTAGGAAGGGTGGAAAGTTAGGTTTGGGCTGCCGAGACTGTCGAACCATTCTTATTGAAGATGGGAAGGGGAAAATGTTTCATAACCGGTTGGACTCACTCCCTTTACTAAAACATAAGTGAAATACATTTCATTCATTTTCGGAAAATGCAATATAATTGCAGCTTACATACCACCAAATGTACACTAAACCTGAAGTACTTTCATATAACCCGTAATAAATACTAAATACCAAACACATGCAGGGAGAAAGCAAAATCAAGAACTTACGAACAGAAAAGGTATTTGGTACTATTATGTATTCAGTGTTCTAACACAATTTACTTTCTTTTTTTTTAGCAGCAGGGATTTCTCTCATACTTTACTCATATTTAAGTATATAGAAATAAGTTGTTATAATAAACAATATACATTATTCTTTACGGCTGTACTAAAATATTTTACACTTGGCCCATATTAACTATTAACTCAGTTAGTCATGCTCATAAAAGCCTGTATTTTTTTTACGAAGGAAGGACATGCAGGGTTCACAGAAAGCTGAAGCCAAAAAAACCGATGAACAACTAGGGGAAAGTTTTCACTTTCACATCGCTTATTTTCTTAGCTCGCTTCGCCTTCGTATTTTGTTTGTATCTTTATTATCATCTAGGTTTTGCATAAAAGCAGCCAATATCGTATCCGTAGGAAAGTATAGGGAAGGTGTACAGTAGTATTATTATTGTTTTTTCTTCTTAAATTTTGAGCACTTACTTGACAGGCAATGGGAATGTCGTGTCTCACGCCGTTTTTCGACGCAGGAATATTGTGTGTGAGATACATGCCGGAATAGGCTGACGCTGTGCTGTCCCGTGCCTTTTCTTGGCATGGCACCTCTTGGTTCTGCACCTGCAAATTCCTGAGAAAATGAAACAAAAGAAAGAGAAATTAGGAGTTGGGCCTTTCGTGATTATTTGTGCCGAGAAACAAACAAAATGAAATGGTAACACTGAATATTCTGTTATGCGATATTGTATCGCATTCGGATCGGATGAATAGGGATATGACATGGCAGATATAAATAGAAAAACTGCAATATCTCTCTGCGCAATGATATGTGGGTCTATTGTCATTTTTTATATCCTCAGCAGTCCCGTCCCGACCTGATTTTTCTTTGCTGGGAAGAGAAACAGCGAATTTGACTCATTGTCATTTTCGCATGCCCTGTCAATGCGCTGGGTGCCAACACGTGAAGAAAGGAACTTATTTCTTCATTAGAACGCTTGATATCTCACTATGAACATTGGGAATGAATAGCGTTATAGAATAGTTTAAGAAAACAAATTATATTTCAACAGTTCAAGGAAAGGCAATTATATCGATAAAGTGTTAAAATGTTAGTTTCCATTCTCTGCACTAATGAACGGAGCTAAATGCATTATTCATGTTCTGAGGAATGGCGAAGTGAGCCGTGCATTTTAATTACTGTAGATTTTTCGGGATTTTTTGTGAATTTGAAATGAAGCGAGTTACTTTCGAGCCAGCAGTCTGGAGACTTAACAAAACAAAGCTTTTATGAATAGAAAATTGTTGGAGCGTGGCTCATTCTTATCTAGAATCTGCGGTGGGTGAATTAATGTCGGTGTAGGCGGTCCGTCCCGTATATGTACCACATTTCTTTCTTTTAACTTGTTAGATCGAAATTAAATATTTCGTATTGTTTGTAAGCACTAGACTAATTTAAAAGAAAGTATTTCATAGTATTCCACGAACGTGTTCTGTGAAACACGTTATTTGTTCGATTCGTCTGATACTTTACGGAAAGCAAAGTTTTCAATGCTTACCCAGATTCTACATTTTATCGGGAAGTTTGCGCGGGAGAGTAAAATCGGAGAAATCAAAAGCATAACATTGCAGGGATATGTAATGAACTTTAATGAGAATTAAAATATTAGAACATTTCATTTTTAAAAACTGTTGTAGATGTACTAGTACTATTAAGGTCTATATATATATATTACTGAGGTCTATATAAGCCCTTTAACTTAATGACAATCATGACATTGTTTTTACCATAATGTGCTCCCACGCACTAATTTCTCTCAAGGCCAGTGATGATATAAATACATAGGTACGCAGTATGAGGAGAAAATGATCTTTTTCTACAAAATTTATAATTTGTGAAACGGTTTTAACGAGCTTTAGCCATATTTTGGTTTGGTTTACAATAGTAGAAAAATGCATTAACTCTTAATGAATGTTAGTTTGACTGTCACCCTGAATTTGATACAAATGTCAGTCAAAATGAAAAATTATATTACATACAGTTGATACTCCCATTTCACGTATAGAATGGAGAAGCGCCAACATTTTAAAAACGAAATACTAATAAGTTTCATCATTAATCACGTCATTTTTACCGAAATAATGGGCGTTTCAGCTAATGTATTGACGTGGACGTGTTTGACCTTTGTATGGTTTTATCCTAAGTAGGTAGATTGGCAAACAATGAGAATCCAGGTTTATAGTTTCTAAATATACTTTTGCAGCAGTGAGATCTATAGACAGTAGATGTACCTACGTAGACATTTTGCCCTTGACACCTCACTTGATACAATTGCCCCTTTTTAGATAACTCATCCCAACTTTCACCACCTTTTACTCACTACTTGAGTAAAATATGAAGTGGATGCCAACATCGGCCACCATTGTGGTCCGATTAAGCGATTACAAACTCTCATCACTCAAAAGTGCACTTGTCATATCTGCCCATCAGGACTTTTCACTTATGAAAGACCTAAAATGAAGTTTCAAACCATTAAAGTGGCCATTGTAATAAGGGCCTATGCTACAATCCAATCACTGCAAGTCCACTTACATCGTTGAATTAGCAATTAGACATCGTTTTGTTAAGTCAGTAATAAAGTAACGGGAACAAAGCAATTTAATATTTTCGAGAAAAAACGGGGTGTAAACAATAAATTTTCAGACAGTAGAAAGCACACTTTCAATTTATATCATAAGCAGTATAATATTATGTAACTACGATATTGAATATCGAAGGCTTTGCTTTGGATTTTCTAGGCCACAGTCATCGGTTTGCGTATTATTATGGAACAACACAGTAGCTATAAATAGCCCCAACATATTTCTGCTACAATTTCCGCTGCTCTCATTTTTCTCTCCCCATTTGACATCAAGACATCAATGCAGTGCTCTGGATACAATGGAAAAATGAGGTGTGAAAAATGAGCCCAATGAAATGTGCTACACAACAGTTCCTCTTTATCGTTATGTCATTTTTCAGCTTTTAACACGAGTGCACGTAGTAAGTCCCTGGATGTGTGTATGTGTGACACTGCATAATCTAATGCCATACTTTTACAACTGATACGGGACTTACACGGGAAAGCAAAATCAAGCTACTTTCTACTTATCAGGAATTTATGCTGCTTTCTAGGTCACATCCATTCAATAGTTGCATTGACGTATGGGAAAGTCGTAGGCTGAATGGAACTCGGGCACACATTCCGAAAAATTCATGAACGTTTTGAAATGTTTTCAAATTGTACATACATCTATTCTTGAAGCGTTACGATTTTATCGAATAGTCATTTCATAACAAGAGAAAGTCGTATGAAAAGAGAGAGAATTGATATCCATACATGAATTTAAATAGTATTAAATATTAATTGAAGGTTACCATCTGCTAAAAAATACAAAACCGAACAATAATTTATGTTATTATTATTTATCACATCATGGGCATATTTGACTGCAATCTGCTGTGACAAAATGCTTGCCAATTGGCAAACTTAAACTTAACAACCTTTTTCCGTACAGGAAAGTACTTGGTACGCTCATATCCTTTTTTCTGCTTTTTCGCCCAAACATTCCTGTTGTGAATGCCATTTTGACAACGTTGTTCCCAAAATGATCAATCCATGACACTTAATGAAAACGACTGTCTGTCTCCTCCTTTTTATAACCTTGCATTGTATCCATATCCTGAATAGTACCCCGCAGTCAGTCAGATAAGAAAAAATGAATGAATAAAATACAGACAAAAAAAGAGTGACTGGTAGAGATAGAGTAATATGACAATTTTCTGTCATGCAAGGTTTTCCCCTGCTGAAAAAATTCTCACAGTGAGTCCCACACATAAAAAAAATACGCGAGGAAAAAATGTTGCAAATAAATAGCACATATGGCTTTTGTTTGAAAATAGGGAACACATATGGCTCCTGTTTAAAAATGATATGTTCACAGTCACAAAAAAAAATCATGTCAGAATTCTCACTTTCCCCATGCTGGCAGCTTGATATTAACTTAACTTCTTTTCTATCTCCGAACATATATCAAGTAGGCCTTCCTTAAGTGTGGGAAGAATAATGAGATCAGCTACACATGGACTTGTTACGCCTATAATTTATGGCTGAAAGTATTGTGTTGATGTATGAAAGGAATAATTTCTTACTATGTTTTGAGGTTCAACCAACTATAGTGTACAATAGGAAGTTCACACTGCGGAAAAGAAAATGAAATATACATACATAAAGGGCTAAATGCTGGCGTATCCAGTCTCGACTCATCACGTGAATTTTTTAACAGCAAAACTGCTGCGTGTAGGCCTTTAGTTTATTTAAGACGTGTGGAGTAACTACTTTCACTCTAATTTCTATAAAACTTTTCTTGGATGGATGAAGATAGGGCTTTTTTGCTTCCGCAGTATTTACATTAAAGCTAAAGACAGTAGTTTGGCCATGATTTGAATGAGAAAATTAGAAAGTCAGCTGAAGCTCAAGGGAGCTTGTATTCCGTAATAAGATTGCGTCTGCGAGGCTAAATAATCAAAGGGATCTTCTTACGTAACTTAACTTTATAAGGCTAACAAATGCAACTTTTTTGTTGCAAGAAAGGGAACAAATCTATTAGAAGGAGACTTAGGTAAAGGGCTGCAGCTTAAGTTTGCATTTCAGATCTCGCCAGCCAGAGCAGCGGACACATGGGAAATGTTTGAACATGTTTCAATTGAATTTCTGTTTTCATTTTATCTCACGTGAATTTTCTCAAATGGCCGGTTGGTTGCTAAATTAAAATTACTTCTTGTGCAAGCATCGACGTAACACACCCACACTAACATAATAAAAATGTCATTGAATCAAGTTTCGTATTGCCCCAACTGCGGCTCATTTTATTAGCTAGCCTTACTTACATTACCGTACATTTTGAATGAGAAGGAAGAAATACTATTGCTAACCAACATGGGTTATGCAACTCTCCCAAATGAACACTGAAAAACTAGATGCAACATCATCAAAGAAAGGACATCAAAAAAAACTAGCTCAATCATAAAAACTTCATCTAAAAGTATCCCAACAAATGTAATCCAGCACTATAGCTTTGCTTATGCTAGCTAACCTATAACTTGTTTCACTTTCACTACATGCTATACATGTTAATACATGCTTATGTGCAATACTGCCAAGTATGTAGTTTTTTCAAGAATGTAAGGGAAGGGAAATGAATCGTTGGAGAAGAATTTAATAAACTACTTGAAAAAAGTGAGTAGCAAAATCCAGCAATTAGCCCGAAAATATTTATTTTTATCCGTCGACCATCATGAAGTAAAAGTTGGTTAAGTGGGTTTGCATTACTTTCAGATATACCATCAAGAATTCTTATCGTTAGTAGATAACCATTTTGATCTATTAAACTCAGAAGCAGATCAAAAAGGAAATGCCCGAAAGTAAAAAATATATATTTTCTCTTTAATATGTCGATATTTTCCTCCCCTTAACTTTAAAGCAACTTCGTCAAATCTGTCGTAGCATCACTTCAGTCTTTCTCAATTATGGCTTTCTGAAACTTTTTCGTTTTTTTATTGCTGTTTATATCAGCACAACGATCCCTCACTATTATTACTTGGACTTTGCTGAGTAAATAAGACAAGAATAATAAAGAAATAAAATGGCACAGTTTAGGGAATTTTTACAGCTTTCTCGAAAAAAAAACTTTGTTCCCACGTTTATCTCCTTTAGTATATTTCTTTTAGTTGGACTCCAAAGGGAAATACGGGATGGTAATGGAATCAAGTAAGGTCAGCTCCATTGCATTCAGACTGGTAGTCAGTTTTTTATTTCCTACAACGGAGCAGTTCCGCTAATGGCCTGCTTTTTTTCAAACATTTTTCTACACATCCAAAAGAGAAATCAACTCAGTGCTCTGTCCCCACTCTGAAGCTTCTACTGTTCTGAAATGCATGAATGAATGCATGTACAACATTTTTGTCCATGTCAGGACTCATTCTGAAACTACAGAAGAGGCTCTTACAGATATGCTGGGAGCGAATTCTCCTCCATCCGCATCCCCATTTAGTTTTCGTTCGTTGGCATCCTTTCTCATGGACAGAATGGAATGGGCTCCAGCAATTTCTAAAAAATTCATGAGCCTTTCTTACGACAAAGGAGGGCTGACTGATCCGAATTCAAGTTTGTGCTTATTGGCTACGCGTTGCTCATTCACAACGATCGAGGATGGTATGTATAAAGGTTGCTATTGAATAAAAATTGATGGACGATTGAGCAAAATCCCTATACTGACGACGTAGATCTGATTACAGTTGTTGGCTCATATAGTACTTATCTGTTGCAATCTAGGTTCAGGAATAGGTAAATTGATAGGTTCATGACCATCGACGTTTTACAGATCTCTCCAAACTTTTAGTATCCCTTTCTAACAATAAGTGCTTTCAGAACATAAAATACATACAACTTTTCCCTTCTTTTCTCCGAGAACGGCATGAACCCGGAATCGGTTCGTAGAAAGCTCCATAATTGCAGTCAACAATGGGAACTTTCACAAATCATGAAAATCGGAATAGGTGATTATTCGGAAGAATGATGCTAATGATAACCAACTACCCTAACTTTTCCCCCGCTTATCTTGCCATGCTATACTATTATGTTTTCTTTATAGAGAAACAAAGTTATGCTCTGCTGGCCTAAGTATTGTTATTATAAGAGTATATTATGCCATTCCATGCCTATTCTAAGATAGCACGAACATACCAAACCATCAAAAAACAAACAAACGTCCACCGAAACAAAAACATTTAAGCTTTAATGGACGTGATGGTTGCAATTAGTTAGAGCTGCGGAGATAGCTATTATATGGAAGATTATGGGGGTGATGGTTCATAATACTTCAATGAGTAGCTTCACTCCCTGTCCCAGCAACACTGTAACGGGGAAATAATATACTGCCTATATCTTATCAGAGAAACTAATTTGCTGACAATATCTCCTTCCGAAATCAGACGGGCAGCATAGAAGATGTATCTCTAGCACATACCATGACATTCCATGGGACTGTGTACTATACTTCCCATGATGCTGCGATTTGGTCTATGTTAAAGGGGAAGTTTTAAAATATCAAGAACATTGGCGCAGCCGAATGTTATTTTCTGATTGTGAGTAAGCCATTAGATTGTCATAGGACATATCAGTTTACGTTTTTTTTTTGTTTTTCACCCGAGACCATATGTCTTGAAAAAGGGAACTCATTCGTGTTGTTTGCTTCCTTCTATTTGTTACTTTTCACCACTCGGTTTTTCGGTTTTAGTGGTAAAGCTGGCTTTCCACAGATTTCCTCTAATACATACGTAATGACCACACGAAGGGAGTAGCATGAGTAACAAAGCATTAAATATTTGGCATCATGGAGAAAAGGGAGAAACGGGACACGAGAAGAAAAAAAAGGTTTCCCCTTTTTCAAAAACCTGATCAGACGAAGCGAACGGGAAAACTTGGGCGAGAGAAATTGCTGCAGTATATTGAGTTATAGGGAAGCCTGTTCTGGATTACGAAGAGTGTCAAGTTAAATTGATGCCGAAGATGTAGACCCTTGAAAAGGACGTATCGGCCCTTGAGTACGCATTCTAATAGTTCGTAGTATTTTATTGAACTACGGCTAAAAATCTAACGCTACTAGTAATCCGGATGGTTGTTGATTCCTTCTAGCTTTCTCTCCCACACACCCTACTTCTTATCCGAATAAAAATATTTTAAAATCAAATCATTTCAAATGTAGGTTTCAAAATCAACAAAGCTTTCTAAAACGCAAGCTTCAGTTAAAATTGTTTAAAATCCTCATATTATCCTATTATTATGCAATATTGTAATCCATAACGGTTTCAGTATTGCATGCATTTTCCCCATTGTTAGTTTCCTTTTGTTTTTTTCGTGCATTTATGCATACACACGTCAGACCCGTTTTTGGCATATGTTCCATGCACACACTCTCCTACTCTGGAAATGTGCATGCGGTTTTCCTCACAAGTTTACAACTGTTCGTGATGTAGGGAAAAGATTGCTGGGCCTAAAATGGCATTATTGACCGAGGCGTTGTTTTCTCTTCGACTAAACTAATTCAGCCCAGCCAACCGAGAAGGAACTGAACCAACCCTTTTCCCTAAATATTACATTCCAAAAACATTAGACTTTTACCTTCCTATTTTCTTCTGACAAGCTTCAAGCCATCATCATAGGAAACCCCGGTTTGGTTTATAGTATACACACCTTCTTCATTCCGGTTTTCCACGCTCAAAAATCCACAAGCCTTAATGTGCTTTATACTTTACCCTGCTTTTTATGTGTATCCGCTGAACCAGAATATATCTCCAGTATGAAAATTCCCCACATACATACAGACACATATAAGAAAAAATCTTGTAATATGTTGCTGTAGCTGTAGATAACCATGAT
>JAQGAI010001554.1:0-14413 GCA_034696905.1 Lepidocyrtus violaceus | reverse complement strand
ATGATTATCTAGTATTTTTGAATGCACGGGTGGGTTGGTCTGCTGCTACAGAGTAAAAACGGTTTGAGGTAGATGTTTTTGGACATGGGTGACACATGCCAGGAGTGAATCGTAGGAGAGAAAGGTCGTGAAAAAAGGAAGATATTTTACAGAGTGAAATCAACTGTGGTGGTGGCATTGAAAAAAGTGATTGGGATGATGATGATAGCTTTCTGGCGCTTATGCCAATGATTGGGACACATTTTAGACATGGGAAATGAAAGCGTGTCTGCTACCATATCATTATCACTGTCACTTTAGTAGGAAGGACAGCAGGGTACTCCACCGAAAAGGAAATTGTCAATGTCAGGGTTAGATGAAAAGCAGGGATTGCGAGAAAGTGATTGGATTTAACTTAACCAAATTTCTTCCGGAATGAATAATCGGCCAATGCACTATTTACCTTCGTAATTTGCATATGTTATGAAAGTGATGTTGAAAGCTGTGAATTGTGAAAGGGCTTGCTTGAGAGACGAATCACTACACTACAATTGCACGAACGTACTTGACTAATTTATAATTTATTTGTAATGGGATGGGATGGATATTTAAGAACAGGTATGGCTATAATTGTCAAATGGTTATTATGTTGTCGCTCTTTATGTACTCAGTAATTTAATTTGTACTCATTAAGGAATTAACTCAAACAATTAAGATTTAATTGTTCTGTACTCTTCGTCGTTATTCGTGTATTTATATATTTTTCATATTGTCAAACTTATGTAATACTATACTAGAAATAAGGAACTTGATATAACAGTAATATGTAATGCAAAGTATGTATAAGATGGATTTGCGATAAAAGTAAATAAAAATAAATTTTGAACAAAATACATATGCATAAATAAATTTCCACTTAATTTTTACGCATCAGAAGCAACTGGAATGTCATATATTTCTTCTCACTATAACAAAAAGGATAGTTGCATTGATATTCAAAATTCGACTTAACTTTTCCAAAATTAGATTCAGGAGTCAATATAATATCAAGAGAGAAATGAAAATAAACTTAGGATAACGAGGTAAAATGTCAGGAATACAAATGGCATGTTTATTGATACAAAAAGCGCTAAGCAAGTCATTGAAGGAGTTTTTACTACGTATCGTCCTCCCATAAAAGAGGCGCATTTGAAAACTTTCACAGCATTGCATGCATGGACCATGTCTGATGGATCTTATCTGGCCTGGTGTCTTCATACTTATAAAAGTCATTTACACGATCCTCGTCGAAACTAAAACCGATGCATGCAAATTTGATTCGGTTTATTTGGCTTGTTTGATTCCGTTGGTGGCGGTGTGTGAAGATGAAGATCATGGACGTACCTTGAAAGATACAAATTGCATGTCATAAAAATGCGTTTTCACTTCCCCCATTGGTTCAGTCATTCACTTCACAGCTCGAGCACGTTAGTTTTTTTTCGAAACCTTCTTCGAGGTTTATGTTTATATCTTTTATATCCCATTTCCCATGTTCGGGCTGTCACTTTTCCGGGCTTAACGATATCATTTTACATGGCTTACATTACGGCTGTCGTATCTACATCCCAATTTCGAAATGAGTTAAAGGTCTTCCACAACTTGTTTCAATTTTGAGGAAAAATAAACGCTTTCCACATCCATTTCACATGACAGGGCATGCAGGCATTTTCGATTTCAGTCTCATATTCCATGGACTAAACTAACTGAAAATTTGAAATTAAAGTAAAAAGTTGCCAGAAGCACGTATTGGCTTTCACAGGGAAATGATATTTGGAAAACTGGAATTGGCGAATTGAAATTTTTTTATTCAATAATATGTTCAATCGCCCCCACATAAATTTTGCATACCTTTCTCCTCCTCTTTTTGAATTGGATGTGATATCTTTACTATTTTGATCTAGCCAGTTTGGCATAAAGCTAAACAAAATTATTAATGAGATTGCCTTATCATAATCAACATATCATCAGAGAGTTTTCAGAGGGATATATCGTCAAAACAGCTATATTTCAAATGAGGTTATCAAATCCTCAAATCCTGCTATTCTAAAAATAAACATGTTTTATTTTAGATTTTTTGGTAAAATATAAGTAAAAAGATTTTTTATTCTGTTTCTGTGCGTCTTAAAAAAACTGAAAAGATTTGGTATAGACGAGCAAAAAGCCGCCTACGTAATGAACTTATAAATTATCATTTCTTCTTGGTTTTGGATGTATTTTTGCCCAACGGAAGTTGATGTTTTTCATGCTTGTAATTGGTGCATCAAGTTCAATAAAAGCAACAAAGGTCCTAGGAATTTAGATGTTAACTGTAGAAGAAGAAAATTGTATTTCTAGAACTTCTACGGTTGACCGTAGACCGTTTAAGTGAAATTACGTGTTTACTCCTGTCACTGTATTTGAAAGAGTGACTCGTTGGAAGAAGGTGCTTTTCAGGAAATTATAAGTGTCTGCCTTTACTTTATTCATGCGTGTATGGAGCGCGTGATTTCAAAAATTTTGACACTTATGTAAGCAGTGATAAGTGATGCAAATTCCTCTGCAATGTTTTCTCTACTTCCGTTTGAAACTGGAGAACTCCTCGTCGTCCAATTAATAACTGTCTTGATAGTTGATAGCTCAATCTAAAGTAAGTAGGTATAATGGAGGGTACGTAGCAGCAGCTGCACTTACAATTTCGCCCAACATTAGTTTCCCTTTATGCAAACAAGTTTTTTCTGAAGATTCAAAATTCATTTAAAACTTGAAAGGACATTAACGGACAGTAAACAGAAAACTGAGTGGGATGACATTTTGGACGGAATTCATAATTCCTCTGCGAGTGATCAAAACTGATACTGCACTTGAAACAGACTTTTTATTCATCGTTGTCTCCATCTCCGCAAAGCATTAATGGGGAGCTGTCACAAAAATAAAATATGTTTTTACATGCTACACGAATATGAAGGATTGCGAATTTTATAATAAAATAAAAAGAGGAGATTTGGCAATGAAAATATAATTTTATTTCCTCAACGTGAGATTAAATAACCAAAAAAAGCTTCCGTAACATGAGAAGGAACGGGACAACTAACTTGATTTTTAAGTTTTTTTTATCAATGTGTCCAATCTTTTTTTTCTTTCTGTTTCCCAGTCCAAATTTTATGACGTTGGTGTATCCATATTTGTTTTTGATTTAGATGTTATTGCAAACCATAAAAAATTGCAGTAGCCATTAAAACTGTGATCATGATCTGTATACGGTTTTTCTCTAAAAACAACTAAATTTTTGGAAAATTAAATTTACAAATTGGGGAAACTGCGGAGATGCATTAAAATGATGATGAGATAAACATGAATACCGACATTATTGCCGACAAAACGGCATCCTTGTTGAGTGTCACTTTTATTATATTTTTTGTCGACCATAAAAATATTTGCATTCTGCACTACACATATTTAAGTCTTTGGGTGGTTTTCATGATCAAAGGATGGAATATGTGAACAGTGGCTTGATTCATTTATGCCGCATGTGCTTTTGTATTGAGATTTATGAGGGAAATGCAGTTTTATTGAAAGATTATCATTGAACGGATAAATAATCGGAGGAGGATCGGAGGGATTGGAGGCGTTTTGTTTGGGAAGTGTTATGAAATATGGAAAAACATTGGGACTTTTTGTGACCGTTTTGTTGAGACATCATCACATCAGCCCCATATCACTTCACGGGCAGGATGATGAGTCACGCAAAAACAAATATAAAACGCAAAAACACATGTTTTATATATTCCAATCACAAATATTTGAATGTTTTTTATACACAAACCAGAAACCAGACGTAGGTCAAAGATAGGACAAGTAAAGTAAACGGCAGTAAAAAAATTAGGATATTTGTTTTAAATTCCATTTTATTTCTTTGTCTTGTGGGGTTGCCCAAGGTTCAAGAAGCCCTGAAACGTTAAATTACAAAATTACTTATTATTACTTTTACAGCCCATTCATAAAACAGGAGACGAAATGGATACAGAAAAAATTGTGATTTTGCAATTGTAAACACAAACACGCAAGGGTATTCGGTATGGCATGAAAATAGGCATGGGGCTTGGCATGACATTGATATTAAAAAAACCGGCAGGTCTTTCGCAAATGGAAGTTAAGCTAGAGCAGATAGAACCATATCATTCATTTGGTTTTTCAATGATGACGAGAGGAAGACAAACAAAAAGAGCTGCAGCCCAGGACCACCGATAAATTCCGAGTTAAAAAATGTTACTCTTGGACCGAGTCAAGTTTACAGAGAACAATAAAGAATGAAGTAAGCTCATTTACTAAAGTTTTTTTTTAACTAGGACCAGACCACGCTCATAAAGAATTTTGTTGTCTCTTCTGCACAATAGTACTGATCATTTCACAGAGGATTCAGTTCATTTTTTGCTCAGCGTATAGCAGAGGCTGTTGAAGATGGAATAATGATGATGATAAGGATGATGGGTAACCTCTTATATAAGTTGTGGCAAGTGGCCTTCTTTGTTTGCATTATTTATGTTTAATTTGCAAAATTGGATTGGATTAGACTATAAGATGGAAATAAAAGAAACAATTCATTTCAGATCTTGCATCTTGGCTATGAATCAGGAAGTCTTTAACATTTTGCAGTGCCAAACTGAACCTTTGGATCAGGGACTCAACCAGAATCAAAAGAATGTTTAAGTAAATAAGTATTCAAGTTGAAAAAATATGAAACAATTAATAACAAAGAAGCCTTAACATAGCAGCATTCATTTCATTTTAAATATTCGTCACGTTTAAAGGCATCTGCTTTGCTGACGCCTGCAATTTTTGCAGCTTGGGTCTGGCGGGGTCGGTGGCGATATATCTTTATGAAATAACGTGGTCTTTCAAAAGTCAAACCCAAGTAAACAAAAATAAAATAAAAATGTATACTCTATCAAATATGTTAACTTTTGGTTTAGATAACTGGCTGAACGGAAGTTAGCAATTGGTCTTGCATGTTTTATGGCAGAGGAGTCATGCCTGGTTAGGATATTGCTTATCTTATCTGATGTGTAAACTTCTACTAATCATTTATTGCCAAAGGTTCGATTTTTACGGACACCAGAAAAAGGCTCCAAAAAAACTGGCGTTAATTACCCTTCACAATAGAACACCTTGTCAAAGCTTAAAAGACGCGAGGAATTCGAATCTAACATGACCAAACACACGACATCACTCGCGAGCAAGGTCCCTACTTGAAAAATTGGTTTCGTGACATTCGCTGCATTGTCATTGTCACTGAAAATCCCTTTTGAACGACAACATTTAATGACTTGTGCTTACACAAGCTTACACAATCCGATTGGATTCGAATTCTTCCCAAGCAGATATACTAATTAAGGTATGAGCATGTATCAAATTTCAAAGTATCGCTTGAGTGCTCTTTTCTTCGCCGATGTGAAGGACATCGGATTTTTAGAGGAGAGGCAAGTGGAAATTCTTTGGTTTTTTGCTGCAAGACATTAGTTGATTGAAACTAAACGCGGGCATAGCACTAACGATAGTAACTCATCTCTATCAAGTCGAGGAAGTGAGAAAAATCCTTCGAGGGATTTTACGGCTCCAGTCAAAACGTCTCAATCCATTAAATTCCTTTGTTTATGAGTGGAGCTCATTGTTATAAAGTTTGGCATTGAGTCCAACGTTCCATTTTTATAAAGTCTGCTTTGAAAAATGCAACATGGGAATTTGGGAATGTAAGGATTTTTGCAAGGTCTGCCACCAAAATTTGGATTAACATGGAACATGAGAAACTATTTTGAATGTATCATATTACCCCAGGTTTGAACATGAACAATGGAGCTCCTCAGATATGTACCCTTGCCACGCGTATTGCAAATACTGAAATCTCTTAAGACTTCCGGGGAAACTGGCAACTAGGTACCTGACAATGGGAATTTTCACAGCTCATAAAACCATTTCCAAAGATGTACAAGTCATGAAGTCAGTGACTGACTGGCCGACAAAAGATTAGCCTGAACTGTCTAAATCGTCATAATACCTATGCATTTCAGCTAATTCCAAAGTAAATTAGTTGGATGAACTGTGCAATAAACAAGAAAAAATATAACAGATTTTATTTACATCCACTATTTACATCCCATTTATTTTTAGCACTTCTGAATTTTTCTCGGGTTGTTGACGAAATGAAAAACGGCTGTTTTTCTCAAAACCCCACATCATTTACAACAACCGCATCAAAGCAAACACGAAACTAACTTGTCATGATTAATGCTACATTGCTAATTGCTTTTAAAAGATGAGTAAAAATAATTCCCAACCAACCAGCAAAACACAAAACAAATTGAATTGCATTTTTACAAGAATACATCTCTATGCACCTAACTCTGAAAAGGAAGTGATACGACTTAAACTGTCTTTCCATTTTATAACAAAAAAATGAGACATGTATTTCCTCCCCAAAAATCGAATTTTGTTTTGGATTTAAAAAAAAATTCTAAAGATAACAAATTTATGGATTTTTCTCTGCACAAAAAAAACGAAATACGGAAGAGGGGAACCGCGTTTGTGTTTACATTTTTTCCAAGAAGAAAAAATCTTCCCAAGCATCATCCCAAATTTAATTGTATTTTTTTTCACAAGACAAATTAATTACGAGTGTAGCATGGGAAGTTCCTTCTATAGTGTTTTGGGAGCGTAGACCGGATATCGACCTTTTTTCTTACAAACGAAATTTCGTATGTCATTGCAAAAAACACTTTGCAAATTTTTTTTTATACGAAAAAAAAATTGGGTTCACATGCGTACGTCTTTAATGCGTGAATCTAACTCTGACTGTGAGGACGAGACCTGTATCATTTATCTTATAAATTCTCATTTAAATTTCAAATGAACTGTTTTTTTCTCTCTCTATAAAAGCAGGATGGGGTTGTAGTAAAGTGTCCCTTCTTTTTGTGTTTTTTTGTTTCCCTTCCAAAATCAGTTCAGACTTTAGATGCGATGCGATGAGGAAAAAAAGAAAAGAATAGGTGATGCGATATGCGACGATGATGGTAATGATGGGGATGATGGCAATAAGGTATGCATTTTTATGTCCTCGCTGTAGTAAGTGAATAGTCTGTAGTAAATAAATCGTAGAATTGAATTGAAGGCGTATACAAAACATTTAATTTTTCTGGGTTGTTTAAGCCCACAACACAACAGAAGAGTTGACATGAGTGAGTGACAAACGGAGTCTGTCATCCTATATCCCCCTCCTAGTTTCTTTTTTCGAGTTAAGTTTTTCTTGTCTCGTGTATTTTGTTTCTGTTTTGGATTTGCACACTAGATTAAATACAAAGACTTTTGTTTTTGCACAGTAGTATTCCAGCATGGCATGCATGGGCATGGCATGACGGGAAGAAAGGAATTCTTTTGTTTTGGGTTACTGAACGCTAGCTCGAGCTTTTTAAGGTCGTTGTCCAGTTTATTATGGGGAAATGACATGTCAGCTATGTGGGAATCACGGTGGGGATGCGAAAATGTGTGTAGGAAATGCAAACACGGTAAGGATAAATATGTTTATGTAATGGTGCTCATGCGGCACATAATGTGAGTGTGTTATTAGGTATATTTAATGCAAAAAATGTGTTTCACTAGGTAAACTCGTAAATTCTGAGAAACATGTGGTGTTCATTGGAAAAAGTTGAAAATGACACTTGCATGGTGTCATATAAGGAAACTTGGGTACATGATGTTTTTTTTAAATGGACAGTGAACAGCAAGGCTCTTATAAATTAACAATTGCGTATCGGAACTGTGTACATTCCCAGGGGGAGGTGTAAAAGTTAGCAAGCAAAATAAATTACCCCAGTACATAATCAACCTTGTCTTCCAATTTTTAGTGGGCAGTCGGATTTGCATAATCCTTGATTGATTGCATTCTTATTACAATGATTTTGTTTCAAACCTAAGCGTGTCAAAGTCGGTGTGAATTATGGGTCCAAAAACGGAAAATGGTTTAAAAAAAATTTTGCACGGCTAAATTTTATATGGCTATAATGCGGATTTGTAAAATGTTAGTAAACTACCTTAGCATCATCACATAGGTAAACTATTCTGTTGACTCAATCTATAGTTTATGAGTTTCCCTTCCGAATCCGAAGCCATCTCCTGCTTTAAAATAAGCTAAATAGATATGTAGTTTTCTTCCCAAGGTCAAACTCAATTTTGCTCGGTCAGCTTTATTTTTTCTCCCTACACGTTTCAAATTTATGCTCATGGTTATATAATTACAGTCCGACCTCGTTAGTACGGCCGCTCAGGGGCGGTAGTTCTCATGACCGTTGTAAGCAGGGACCGTTATATGCAATGCGTTTTGTCTTATGAGACTTCAGCCGGGCGAAGAATTTTCGGCCGTAGTAACGAGGTGACCGTTATGGATCACGCCGTACTAACGAGGTCGGACTGTAGTTGGAAACTGAAATCAGGAGGCGCTGAATGAGAAAGTGAACGGAAAGAGAAATCAAATTTATTTCTTAGAGATGATGACTTCTTTACAAACATATTTATGTCACTCTGTAATACTTATTTTACACCGACTTATGTCATCTTTTTCATCAACGATGATATTTCTCTGACATTGGAGACACGCCCCCGTCATCATAATGATTTGACACTGTTGCTTTGCCTTAACTTAACTTCATTGGAATCTTGTGAGGAACATAAATGGATGTACCTACATCTGTAATTGCTTATCTGGAAGTGCATTTTAAGTTAACATGATGTAACTTTGTACTCGAAAGTTTTCAATTGAAGAGTATAGGTACATACTTAAAAACTCGAAAAAGGGATCATTACCGAAGAAAAATAGCGTGCCATTTACTACTTCCGGACATAACACGGAACGACACTGTCTTCATGGCACATCGTAAACATTCAGTCTTTATTTCTGCTTCCCTGTCAATACACGAGCCATACTTCAGTAGGGTGGGATACAAAATCGTTTCCTTTCATTTGCTGCAGTACAAAAAAAAACAGACAAACTTGAGAGAAAAGTTGTTACGCAATTTACAGCTATATCCATATAGACAAGCAATGTCTAGGCGGATACGGGTATTCTTTATACCAGGAACATCAATGCCTGCTTCCGACTCAATTGATATAGGATTGAAAACTTCCAAAGATGAATGACAACCAACCGCAAAACCATCAACGAAGCATGCTGGGATTTGACCTTGTGAATTTGGAAACAGCAGCCACAACATGGTTATTTCATATGTCAGCACTTTCCTGAGACTATCCAACCCCCTCAATTATAATTGATGTTCTCCTACTATCAAAATCTTGCAATAAATAATAAGCGAAATGCATTCATTTCTTTTTATTTTCCGTGGTTTGTGGTTCTGATTTATTATAGCAAAATCGGTTCTATTTTAGAACTATCCGTTTATAAATATATTTTTCTTACTAAGCTGTTGCCTTGAACCTAACCTAGCTATTCTGGCTAGAACTTAACTTCAATTCCCGGAAGCATAGATTTATGTATTTTGAATGGAAGAATTCTGATTCAAGCTTCTATTTTTTATTTAACGAGTGGAAGATTTTTATTTTAAAGGATGATTATTTATCTTCTAATGGTGTATGATATTAATTGGGAGATTCAGAGGGTGGTGGAAAATCTGAAAATAAAATGCAAGTTAATAAATCACCCACTCTTTTGAAATCTTACGATGATTTTTCCAGTTTATAGATTAGAAAATATCGAGGTAATTGTTTTCAAAGTACTGATTTCAAATGAGCTTTTGATGATATGAAAATATTGCAATTATGTAATGCAATGTGAAACTCGAGGTTCTGCAGACTTATCTATTGGAGGGCAGAAAAAGCTGCCAGCCAGCCACTCGTGTACATGAATCATCATAATAATATTGCTGTTGATACTTACAAATACCATCGTGTTGGTCTTGTTGAATTTTAGGCAATTTTATGCGTTTCGATAAGCGTACTTGTCGGTCTTTAGACTTCATTTAGCTTCTCAAACCGACTAATGATACCTAATTCATTTTAGAGCAGGGTGGCTATAACAGAGAGAGGCATACAAAACACCCTCGCGGGCTAATGCGTCTCATTAACTCATTGATAAGAACAAGCGTTGGCAATAATGACATTACCAAGATTGTCAATGTTGTTTTGCCCATTCAACAATTCATCATGAATCCAGCTCGTTCCAGATTTTCAAATTATTTCCATTCAACATCATCCAACCATCATCATTTTCAGCAGTATAAATGAGGACATAAATTTTCCTCTGTCATATTCTTATCGTGGTAAAAAAATGCAATTCATTCTCCAGCAACGTCACTGATAAAAAATCGAGAGAAAAAAACCATCCCAGAATGCGCAGAGTTGGCCATTGTCAGCAAAGAGTACGAAAGAAAAAGACAATGGACACATCCATATAAAGAGGGTATTAATCTTATAAGATTTTCAGCGTAAGCAATCATTTCTGTAAAACCAACTCGGATTCTCGGAAATGACAAAAATGAGCAACAAGCGTAGTGGAGTCGTCGTGAGCAGAAGCAAAAAATCGCGTTGGGTTTTACCAATGCAATTTTTAGCCATTTAGCATCTGCAATAATTCAAGCTTAATGCTGTGGACAATCCGACAGACCCAGTCATTGAACAAACACAAAAAACATACCCGAAGCTGAACCTGTATCCACACTGACCACCACAGCTACATCAAACGAAGATCCGTCCGTCCGATGCTGGTTTGGGAAGTTGACTGACGTCATTGGCACAGTAATCATAAGATGAATTAGATGTAAAAGCATCAACCTGCAGTTTCGGACTACAAACGTGATGCCAGCAGCGAGATAATGGGTGCTCTTAATTTTTCCAGAATGATATGTGGCGCAAGTCATTACAATAATCTTAACTAATAATGAGCGTATCTAAATCTTGCCAAAGAAAAAGTTCCAAAAATGATTCGTTTGTCCATATTTCGACTTGAAGCTTGTCAACAGAGTTTTTTTGTAAGTAATCGGTCATGCTGGAAAATGATGCTATGATTATTTTTAATGCTCCCTTTTCTTGCAAATAAAAATTAAGTAGGTTTAAACCTGGAAGATATAAATAGAAGATAAAAAACTTTCAAACAAAATAAGCACACTTTTGAATCATAAAGAATAAGATAAAATGTGCAAAAGCGCATGAGAAAATCACAGCGTCATAACATGAACATCTTCTTTATGCAATCTACATCGCGGTGTTGTGTAATCTATCTACTATTATCTATACCTACCTACTATTACCGACTGTATAATTTTTAAGAGATTTTAGTCAGATTTTTCAAGCGTCAGTTTTCCTTGATGTTTCCCCGTCCGTCCTGGTTGGCTCACTTTGCACTTACCTATTCAATTTTCATAATTGAAATAATTAACCGTTTCAGCAAACTCAAAAGAAATTTTAAACTCGGATAAGCTCAAATGTGCAATTAAAGTTTAAAATACTTTTTTAGCACTCCAGTCCAGTCGTAGCTGGAAGTACCTATGTAGCGGTTGACTGTATAGTGTATACCATCATGCAAAAAGTGTAGGTCATGATTCAAGGCAGAAATATATCCGGTAATTGCAAACATTCCAATTGAAGTTAATTTTTATTATAATTCATGCTACCTGGTTTTATCCATTGTCATTTCGAATTTCCTTCAAAGTTAAAAATAAACACGCAAGAAAAAATTTAAAAATCAGGTGTGTTTTCCTTTCCAATTGTATGCTTTTAAAAAGCCTTTAAAAATCTCAGAAGATAATCTGCGTACAGAGGTAGTAAATCTAAGCTTGTAAGATTAAAATTGACCCGATACCAAAGCATGAAACAAATGCAAAAAATACAATATTGATTGTAGGATCGTTAGTGTTTAACAATTCGAGTACAATGAAAAGGAACTCAAAATGTCTCGCCCAAAATTAATTCCTCAATATTATCAATTATCATAATCATCTCATATCAATCAATCAAAGGCATGAAAAGGAAACTTCACATTACTGCGACCAATTTGATTCCATTTCATAAGTTTATATTAATAAATCCATCTTGAATTACATGGAAAACACAGTTGTGCACGTATAAAGGTGAACTTGTCTAGCGCTAACAGCTTGAAACATTCAATGTATGTACTTTTAAAAAATGTAGCTTACTGACGACTTGCAGCCACCCCCACGTGCATTATCGTTACCTTTTGATATTCTCACTAGCACAAGTTTTGATGCTCATTTGCGAAAAATAAAAACATTAAAAATGCTTGTTTGAATACAGTATATTATGACGCTGATGAAGAGATGATGATGACGACCATTGACTATGACCATGCACCATCCTCTCATAACTTGTATTTTGCTATACCTCCAGAGATCACATTAACTTTGTTCCCATACCTGTTTATCGCGAATTCTCACTCAGGTAAGACGACGTGCTTGCTAGCTCCCATATAAATTAATGTTTTCCACGCAACGCGTCCAAGTACCTAATTTATGCTCAGGTGCTTTGTGCCATTTCATAGTAGCACCAGCCTAGATGTGTATTGCATGTATTACATAAAACGAAAGCCCATTTTTGTTACTCTTGCAGGTGCAAAGACAAGGTGTCAGTTCTCAAGAAAGAACAAAGCCCAAGCTGAATATGAGTCCAGTTGTTTGTCAGTTTCACATGGATGAGCATCATCCTTACTAAATTAAAAAAGTTTCCAAAAGGGGGTTTAAAGTGGTTGTGTTGCGCATGTGGTGGAGGAAGAAGTAGCATCGTGTTCCATCATTAAGAAAGAGTAGTTTTTTTTTATTCCCATTAACAATGAAAGCAAACATTTTGATTTTAAGTGTGATTTTATTAACTGGACAATGTTTTGCCGAATTTGCCCTGGAAAATGGGAACCGGCAACGGGAAATACTGGAGGCAAATGGCAGGGTAGTGGTGGAATGGGAAGTTGATTTCGCAAAGAAAACAATCCTCTTCGATGTCACTGCAGAGACAACAGGCTTCGTCGGCTTTGGCCTGAGCCCGGCTGGGGGCATGACTGGCAGTGATATCGTGATCGGTGGCATTCATCCAAATGGAACCTCATACTTTTCGGTAAGCAGGGAATAGTAATTATTATTAATAACCGAGATCATCATCACCAGATAATATTTGAATGTGTTTGTGTGGGGACAAGAAGATAAATGGATCATGTTATGTATGATCGTCATCGTCATTCATTACCGTTCATGTAGCACATGATATGATAGGATTGAAAACAGTTGCTCTATGATTTGTAGCCAATTAGGCATTTTAGGGCTCAACAACGACCTGATTGTGTTTCATTGTCGATGTCATGAACTTTGATAGGCTTGAGCATGTGGATGAAATAAATAAGGTCATTTTCCATTTTTTTAAATTCAAATAAAAATAGACGCCCGGATAAAAAAAAATGGATTTATTTTCCAAAGGTTACGACATTCGTGCTTTCATATCATTAGCAAACCAAGTCATGCGTCACGAAAATTTAATCTACGGAAAATGAAATAAATATGCAGGATCAGGAATCTCATGAATGTATTCGCTTTACAATCCGGATTGGTAAAAATAAATCTGTTTTTCGGAACTCATGTCGACTTCCATCTCCTGTCACACTTAAGCCGTTTTGAATTAATTTTAGCTTGGAGGAGGAAAAACATTTCACAACTTTCTGTGAGTTGACAGGGTGGATTTTTTTAGAATGGAAACTTGAGAATTGTGTTTTGTACCATTTGGAACTAATATGTTGGAATGTTGGAATTGCGTTGTTTTAAATGTGGGAAGAAAACTTGGATCATTATTTCAATATTACTTTGATTCTTTGATAGGATCTTCACGGGGTGGGCGACACTGTTCCTCAGGAGGACTCGAGCCAAGACTGGCGTCTTATCAGTGCCTTTGAAAATACCACTCACACATTCCTCCGATTCACTCGCCTTCTCGACAGTTGTGACCCTGAAGATGTTGCAATCACGGTAAGAAGACGATGAAAATAAAACCGAATTTTGCAATGACTTGCAAAAATATATTCAGCTGGGAAAATTGCGATATTGGGAATTTGTAAATTCCTCCTGTGCAAAATCAGTTCTTAAAAATATGCAGACAAGCGATCGTGTGAATAATGGTTCATCGATTGCGCGTGGCTTCGGATGATGCGGATAAATTAATCGGATTTTTATCACTTGAAGCATTTCATTTCATTTCCCGTCACCAATTCTTCATTCGATTTTTTTGCATGAACTTTATACTGTTCTTCGAATTGAAAGGTTGAAATGCTCGACGCGTCGGGCGCATCGGTTTTGGGTGTATGGGGGGATATAAAGCAGAACTTGCCGGCTGATCATCATGAAAATCCTAGTTCTGGCGGCTAGCA
>JAQGAI010001553.1:0-14416 GCA_034696905.1 Lepidocyrtus violaceus | reverse complement strand
GCAAGCAAGTCAGGGGAAAAGCCAAAGCCAGTATATTAAAGAGAGAGAGAGAGAGAAAGAGCACTCAACAAAGAAAAGACGACCAGAAGTTTTCTATAACCTATTGCTGCTATACAACAATACAATATGTGCTTTGTATACTCAACCAATGAAGTTTGTACAAACCCTTAAGAAGTACATACTTAAGTACATTAGACAGTAAAAACACTGAACAGAGAGAAAGTGAACCTCTTTCTTCCATCGTTTTTCTCTCTCTCAATCCATTCTTTTTTTCTATTCTATTCTTGTCTGCCTTCTCCTCAACAATGGTGGAGGCTAATGGATGATTACGACAAGAGCCATTATGTGTGTCACGGAATGGAAAAGAAAGAGAGAGAGAGATGGAAAAATCATTAAGAAATGGCAATTCTATTGCTACTGATGAAACCCTGTTCCAGTTTTTTTTGGTATCATATCATGTCGAGCTAAGTAGGCAGTTTTCATTTCTTCAAATTTCGTTTCAGATCCCACCCATTATCCAATGCGATGATGAATATGATGATGTGCAGAAAGAAGCTATTCCACGTCACAATCAATTGTCAATCCACCTACTTTTCTCTTTAATGTAATGTTTATACAATAAAACCAAGACGGAGTTGCATATTTTCGGGGAATTTTTTTTTCCTGAAAAGGATACAAAATTTAAATGAATACAAAATGGAAACAGGTTGGCTCTTCTGGTTCAACCTCCTTTTCAGCTTATACTTACGTAGTAGCTTTCGTGCTTTCGTCGGTGATGATCATACCTACTACCTATGCCGTAACGTACCTATTTTCTATATTCAAAATTACGCAACATGCCAGATTAATCTTTACAAGAGAATGGAAGGAATTAATATGCGTTCACTCTCAGTTTGAATTTTCCTTCCTTCGAGTCTGGCAAGACCGTTTCTTTAGCTTTTTTGCTACCGATGGTTATGATCAGATTTTTTTGAATACATTCTAACGAGACAAAGGAATTTTTGTGTTTTCTCTCTCTAATACTTGCTAAGTAAGTTACCGGCTCGTTCGTTCTCTGAGAGAAAATAAAGACGAGGCCTTAATTTAAAAAAATAAACTTTACGTTTCTTACTACAACCCAAAAAATATAGACGAGCCAATATTCATTTGGCCCACTCCAATCTCATTCTCATTTACTTTCACTTAGGGAGAGGTGCATGCAAATCACCCTTCACAAGTAGCTACTCCAACTTCCATCATTATTTGCAAATGGAAGTTGAAACGGAGCCAAAATCGGGAGTGCCCAGATTGTAACTGTGGCTTTCATCTATACCCTAAGCCTTATTCTTGAGTGTGTAATATAGAAAGCATCTGCACTTTTCTGCTGATGCTCCATCTCATTTGTATGCGATGAAAGACGAACCGATAATTACACCACGTAGACCATCATCAAATCAACCACCTTATACGTTCTAGCAAATTGTTCGGCTATCAACCAATCACGACACAAATCAATGTGGGGGATGAACTCGTCCTAGTCATTCGAATCTCGTTACCACTTTCCACATCCTTTCAGTTGTGTGCTAAATGGGACGTTCTTATGAGTGACTAGATGTGCCAACGAACTGATCAATTTATCCTTTGATAATGCAAATGCTATGCTTCCACCAATTACAATTACAGATAGGTTGCACTGAATCTCCAATTTAATTCAAAAACCACATCCTGTTCCTTCCATTCCATTTATCGATAGTTGATCATTGGTTGGCAGCAAATAGTGAAAATTCAGCTGAAAGTAATTTCTTTTGTTGTGAAGCTAGAAAAAAAGCCTGTCCTTCCCCCTTCATACAAAAAGAACTGTTCCACGAGGAAGACCCATTTTTCTCTGAAAGTTGAAAAGAAGATTTTCCCCAGATTTCTTCACTATTTTTCTTTCCCTGACTTTGCTTCTTGGCTATTTCAATACATTTGTATCAAGGCTGTCCTTCATCCAGTTTACGAGAAATGTAGGATAGGAAAGTTATCATATGACATGGTATCATATACATATGACACAAAGATCGGAATAAAAGCTGTTAGATGTAAAATCCTATGCCTAAATCGCACTGGGGATCTATCTATTCATACGACCAGCAAAAGCCTCATGGAGAAAGTCCTCCTTTTTTTCTGGAGAAAGCACAGAGAAAAAATATCTTACGACTAAAGCCCGGTCAGATAAAATATACGGTTTTAGTTTAAGCACAAGATGATGACATTTTATACTTCCTCTCTTGAGAAAAAAAAGAGAGTTAAACTCTGGACTTTCGCCATAAACGTAAACCTGAAAAAAAAATTCAAGAAGGATTTCATCGTTAAGATTTTTTATGTTCGTCCTTCATCCTTCTATTTCCAACTGGAGACCATATCTATCTAAGGCCATATAACTTCTAGTCATGAGATAGTGATTCCCCCGAAACAAAATAGTGGGCTTCTTCAGCAGTACGTTCATAATTTAAAGGGAACAAATCCTCTGTTACATATTCCACGTGAAATATGTACCTAGAGATTTCTTGCATGTAGTTCACCAAAACGGACAAATGGAAATTACCTCATGTATGATATATAAACATCGGTCATGCCATCCCATAACATGCCACTGCTTCTTTTTTTCTTGGCTTGTTATTCCTATGCCCATTTTGTGTTCTCAGCTGCACGCAAAGGGATCTCTTCTAGAAAAACGTTGGATTTTTTTTGTGATTTTCCTCTCAATGTAGCTAAATTTTATTTTCACAGAATAAATATGTCCATGTATTGTTTTCTGAATTTTTCGGATTTCTAAAACAAGTATACAGCACCATCTGCAATATCCAGTTTCGTACCTACATATTTGATTCGAGCTCAAACTTTTTGCTACGGAGATTTTCCAGAGATAAGAATGATTTGATAGGCATTATCAGCTGAAACTTAAAACTGATGGGAAGTCTCTCGAAAAATGATTATATTGAAAATGGAATCGAAGAATCCCGTCCTTCCTTATCACATCTGTAAAATATTGCTTCCCTTCCAGACACTTATTTGCATACGATCCGACTCAACTGCAGGATCGGATAAAGCATCTGTCCGGAATAGCACAGTTTTCGGAGGAGAAGGAAGCCAAGTGTGGTATTAACTGGAAAGATGATATGATAGAAATGATATTACTTTTTACATCATATCATATCACAATAAAATGAGCATGTATGAAGCTAGCTCTTCTAAACATTGCAGATAGTTCAAAACAGCTTTCCCCGGAAAACCTTCTTGTTTGATATTGATAGAGCCGCAGTGTTTTTTTTGAAGAACAAGTTTTCGTATGAATAGTGGCTCTGAATAAAAAGCAGTTTTAAGGCGAGCAAGAGAGAACAATGGAATGGAACTATGCAGACGCAAGAGAGAAAGTGGAGGGGCCAAAAACAGTCGCAAGTGTATAGTGAAAATATACGTATAAAAGAGGGAACACAATAAAAAGGGTCCTCCTTTGTTGGCCTTATTACTTATTATTCCATAATGAGACGAGGCAAGTTACTATGCACTATCGTACATCATACATACATATATACTTGATCCTGTAAACTGCAAACCCTCTAGGAAGATTGTAGCCTTTTGTCATTTTGCACTTGGGTCGGCTTTCTTCTCCCCATTTTAAAATGGATTTGAGTCTCCTCTCTTGCATAATAATAATGATATTATGCATTCCACCAAAAACAAAATTCGAAAGGAATTCGGAACGTTTGCAGCGTAAGTACAGTTCACCCTTAAAGGTATTACGTAACAGTGAAAGTTGCATAATGTGAAGACGATATATGTACATATATATACCAACCTACGTCTCAAAATTCCAATCCAATCCCGAGCGCTGAGAGCCTTGTTTCATAAACCAAATATAATCTGTGTCACGGCACATGATGGTAAGCAAAAGTGGTGGTGCTGGTATCCCAGTACCGGTCCCAGTAACTAACCGGGAATAGCTTTGAATAGGGAATTTTGAGGGAGCACATGCACATTCCAGGGAAAGGAATTATTCCCTGGAAAATGTCCACAGCGGTCATCGACAAGTCAGCAGAAGTGGTCGGATTGGGAATGAGTTACGCAGATGATCATGTAGTGAAAGTGGAGCATCGTGTTGTATCCAAGAATCATTATGGGAAAATCCACCCCACAGTAGTTATGCGAGACAGGAGTATTTTTGGTGTCCCATATTTGGGAAAGAAGCAAATGAGAGGATGTTGTAAAAAAATACTCAGAAATACATCCCCTGAATATTCGGGTTGGGTGGACTATACCCGGATCCCGCTTATTTAAAGGGTTTAACAACTGACTACCAGTCGGATCCACGGCTCCCAACCGGAACTTCAAGGTAGTATGGTGAAGATTCTACATGGCTATAATATGAATGCAAGGTCGTATCTAAATTGGATTCTTCTTTTTTTTAAATAACAACTAGCCACGGTTGGCTCTTATATTTTATGGGATTTCCCTACCCCGACATGTAATCTTCTTTTTCCGTAGAAGGACAAATGGAACGGCAGAGGAGCATTATATGTCTGGAAAATTTAAAAGTTAAGATTGCAAAAATAAGAAAGGAAAGCTCAGAAAAAAGAGAAAATGTTATTATACCTTATGGAGGAGAGCGAACATAAAAAGAAGGAAAAAGTGAAATGCAAAAGGGAAAAAAGAAAGGGAAAAAAAAGTAAGAGCATCTGGTCTTGTGTCCTACATTGCTCCATGTCATTCATTCCATTTCACTTTCCCTTCTCATCATTCCCATCGCTTACTTAAAACCCTAGGAAAAAAAATGTCCTCTCATGTTAACTTCTCTTTTTTTTCTTGTCCCGTATCTTCCCTCAGCTTTGTCCATTTAATTTTTTTCTGAGAGTTGAGTCATCCTTCTCATCCTACACGTTCCTCTGCTTGTATACACCCCTAATGCCGATGTGTATGTATAAAAGAGTGGGATCCTTTTTTTTGAAGAAAATAATTCTGGGGGCTAATAAAATCCTCAGCTCAGTCAGCCTTCCCTTTTTCTACTTTCAATAGATGGTAGATAGTCAGCAAATGCATTTCACATCTCTTATCCCCGCAAAAACCACAGTTTTCCCAGCAACCACACACATTGCTTTCACCAACCATCCACGTCAGTTTCAGATACTGGGCTGGTCTCTTCACTTCACACGCCAGGGGAAGCTGGAGCACAGAGCAGGGATGGGGAATACGATGCATATAGTGTAATGCATGCATGCACATGTCAGTCATGTCAAAGTAAATCCTTACGTGAAATAACTTTTCTCTCTCTCCATTCCCTTTTCTCGGTCAAGCAGAGTCATGTCATAACAGAGCAAGTTGGAGTTGTTATCTTTTGGCAGAAAATTGAATCCATCTACGTGGCAGTATACCTCCATCAGGATAAGATAAGATCAAATAGAAATGGAATGTGGTTAAAATGTTGGTATTTAGATGAAGGGGGAAAAAGTCGGAATTGTGAAATCAGAAAAGGTAACCCTTCCCACTTGGGAATTAATGTGGGAAGGTAAACAAGTTTTTCTTTTCTTCATTTCTATTATATTCAATTTCAATGGCAGGACGCGTAATAATATTTACTCAATTTTACCCTCAGCTTTGGATTCTAGATTAGATTTGACTAGACTAGAATGTTTTTTTACGGGAATGAATTTTTTGTAGCTTGAGCAAATGAACTGACAATTTGTTTTCGTTTTTAGGTGAGTCCTTCACAGTTTATCATGCCTTCTTTCTCAAACGTTCACTGATTCGTTGTAACGTTCAACAAGTTATAGTTTAATCTTCAAAGAACAGCAACTCAATTTTGAAAGCGGCATGGTTTAGTCAATCAGTCAGTGTCGGTAAATTTGGTTCATTCCCTTAAAGTCTACAAATATAGTTGAACTGCCAAGTTTAAAATTGTTAGCTTAGCACACTTACCCAGCCAGCCTCTTGACATTCCGTATTGCAAATGATGAGAATCGATTCAGTCGTTCACCAATACTTTGGAACATGACCAGTCCAAGAGGTATCCCTATTGCTGCGTAACACATTTTGAACATTTTACCCCCGATCGTGGCAGGTGTTGAGTGTCCGTAACCTGAAATCAGATAAAAGTTGAAAGAAATATTTAAATTCAGTTTTTTTCTTTCTCGTTCTTTTTATCATATAAATAAATTTTGTCATTTCAATTGAAATCAGCCGATCAATCTCCAAAAACAAATTCTTAGTTTCCAGTACTGGTTCACAAATATGGGTGTATGTAGTACTCGTAGTTTTAAATTCATCTATGATCTGACCTGAATAAAATGAATTTACTTAGCTTCCAATAGGAACTGCTATGAAACTAATTAAAATCCAATGGGCAATGTAAAGTAAAAGAATGAGTAGGGAATTTGTGATGGACACGAATGATGGAAACTTTATTCATGAGATGCAACTAAAAATGGCTTATGTATACATTATGCTTTGATAAAAACTAGAATTAGAATTACATATGCAAAAAGAAAATAAAGTAATTGGTTAAATATTAGAATATTTTTATTTGCTTCTTTTATAATTCAGTTAACTATGATGGTACGGTTTATGGGGATGATTATTGTGGGAATTATGGCCTTCCTTGTGATGGTGTTGTTGATGGTGGTCCTCGTGATGACCCTGGTTGTGATGGTGCTGTTGATGGTGGCCCTCGTGATGACCCTCATTATGATGCGGATGGTGGCCTCTACCTTGACTGTGGGGATGTCCGGGATGGTGGTGAGTTTCAGTGTGATGACCCAAACCGTGATGTTCTGGAGGATAATGATGGATGCCACGATCCATTTCATGGTGGTTGGGGTGAATCGTTTCGTGGCGAGGATCATGATGTCCACCCATGTGGGTGAAGGGATCCACGTTGAGAGGACTGTGGAAATCTCCCTCGTAATGATGACCCGCACCGTGATGGGCAAACCCATCGTGTTGAGCGTGATGATCCACCCCGAAGGCAAAGGGATGTAACCCTTCGTGGTGTGGATGATGACCCTCACCGTGGGGAACAGACCCATTCCTAATGTTTTGGGTGTAGTGGTCCACTCCAAAAGGAAACGGATTGACCCCCATATGGTGGGGATTAGGATGACCTGTTTCTTTGTGGTAATTCATTTGTTGGTAAACAGGATTTCCTCCATATTTGTCAGGAGTAGGCCTCCTGTTGGGCTGATGAATGTATTCTTCCTGTTGTAAAAATTGCGGATCCAATCGGGATAGACGATTCGTTAGATACCGATCATAACTCTTGTAAAGTACTTCAATTGACTCCATTTCAGCTCTATTTACCACTACATTCCTCTGACTCTGATGAAATTTATTGAAAGCGAATCTCCTTTCAAGGACTTCCGGAGTCTGAGTAGGAGGCTTCCTCTGGGCGGGTATTATTTTAGAAGTATGGATTTTATCCTCGTAGGCAGCGTCATCACTTCGTTGATCCCTTACATCATATTCGATGCCACGCATAAGTGGATTCTGATTATTTTTATCGTTCCTGTTACGATCCACCTGATTTAGTTTAGGATTTTTCCTGTCATCCGGATAATGATATCTCTTTTGGGGCTGACCCGTGTCCTTCCAAATCTCTGATTGTTGAAGGTCTGTTACCGTTAGCCATGACGGGTGCTCCGTTAATTCATTTTTATCTCGGGACTGGTAATTGTTGCCTTTTTTAGCCGAATTTTTTGTAGTCCCATCGTTAGCAAGTGATATGCCTAATTTCTTAGGATCCTGACTTTTACGGTAGATTATCGAATCCACCGCTTCCGCAAAGGTTGTCACAGATTTACGCGGATGCTGGTCAAGATCCATCAAAATCTTTTTATCCTTGGTTGGTGGTAGCGTTTGGGCGGAACGTTGAGTCTGGTCATTCTTCTGAACTGATTTTGTCTTTGGAGCATCCTTTTTCAGTGACTTTTTGTTGAGAGGATCTTTCTTAGCTGGGTTTGTCTCTGGAGTTTCCTTTTTAACCGACTTTGTATCAGGTGAATCTTTCTGAACTGGGTTTACCTCGGGAGAATCCTTTTTAGCGGATTTTGTCTGGGTTGAATCATGTTTAACTGATTTTGTCTCGAGTGACTCATTTTTAACTGATTTCACCTCAGGAGAATATTTTTTGCCTGGTTTTATCTCTGGGGCTTCCTTTTTAATTGATTTTGCCTCGGGAGCAACCTGCTTTACTGATTTGACTTCAGGAACATTGTCTTTGGAACCACCATCTACGCTAACTTCATCCTCGATGTTAGTCCGACCCCGATTCCAGAATAAGAGACCGCAGCACGGAGGTTTAAAACGATTATTAGTTTTGACTTGATGGGCGGTCATAATTCAAAGGTTACTTTCCCGTTGACTGGCCACTCTTCAAAACGCAGTCAAATCTGATATGCCAGAATCGGATTTGACTTTAGAATTTGCTGAGTGACCGTAGACAAGGCGGGACGCTTTCTGTTGGCTGCCCACCAAGTCAAACTAAAACGTATTTTCTTTCTATGAAGCGGGAGTTTTATTGATGTTGATTGGAGACAGTCTCATCCCCGCTGTCATCTTGATCCCCACAAAGACATGAGCAGGAATAAATTAGGGATTTACTACCTTCTTTTTTGACATTATTTTCTGGTATCATATCTCCACCGGCAAGCTTTCTCCTGTCCTTCATTGCTATTTTACATACTCAGGTACAAAATATAGCTAGGTTGTTTTAGGTATAGCCTGAAACATATTGATAAAGTACTATAAATTTTTGAAGACATGTTAACAACACTAGATTCAAATATCTATGCATCACCCAAAGTTACGGATTTATTAAGAAAATTCTAATTACTTTCTTCAATGAAAACGATAGGGATCTAAAATCTCAGTTTTCTTTGAAGATTAAATGAAGACGTATGAGTTGAGTCGAATCAAACTTGAAGGCATACGAAATGGTTTGTATAGAGCTATCTGTCCCATTTCGTCATTCCGTAACCTCTGTCCAACCTCCAAAAACAAGACATCAGTTTAAGCACTTGATGTGATTGTTAAAAATGGCCGGTTTAAACAACTTAAAGATAAAGGAGGCGAAGGTTATTAAAGACCAGTGTACTGAGACCCCAATTTAAATTATTTACAAGGATCACATTACAAATTACATAAGATTGATAGTAAGAATATTTATTACATTTCAACTCACCAACAACATGAGCAAATTAAATGAAATGGCTTTCTCAGTTTTGAAGCAAGATTGGCCAACCTAAGTAAACTTTAATAAAATCCATTTGATTGTAAACCTTACTAAATTAAGTAAGGTAAAGTTAGAAAACCCATCCCAAACACAACAACGTCCTTTTGGCAAACAAACGTTTCCTTACAATGGTCACAATGAAATCGAGTCCGCGTCCTACGAAACGTACTATAATTGAAGCTGCATTGTCCAATTTTGTTGTAAACCAGCTACTCCAATTTCATCTACTTCCATTGTGCAATTGTTATGTAGGTACGTACGTTTGTCCAGCGCATTTCTCATTTGCTCATCTCAAGAAATCTGGTTTTAATGCAATTTAAAAAAATGTATACCTTCTTTTATCAATTTCAAATTTAGATTCATCCATTTATCCCACTCCTACGCGTATCCATTTAACGGGAAGTCATTTCATTCTGAATCCAATAAGCCTTTTTGGCTCATACCAGATTAGAAGCTTTTTGGTGCTAAATTCTTCTTATATCCTACCTACCCTTACAAAATGAAATATGGTTAGGTTCTTATGACTTATCATTTTGAAAGGGTTATCTACAAAGTCATATAATGACTTGCTCCTGTCACAGACCATTGGCGCAGTTCCTCTTCTCTTCCTTCTACAAGCTTATTTACGTCAGTGCCAAACTTTTTTCTCTAAATTTCATTTTGACAGGAAAGGGAAACTTGATGTTTTTAATCTTAAGCTTCCTTTGTCCCCATTTTAACCAAGACATTTAATGGAAGGTTCTTGACTTCATGCCTTTCCATGTTACAGATATTTCCTCCCTCCACAAGAAAAAAACTAACACACTCCAACAAATAAAGTTAGCTTTTGAAAAAATACTGGAATTTTACGAGGAACATAAAACCGGATATTTGCTCAACTTCCTTCCTTTATCTATACCCCACCAGTAACAAATCCAAAAGGGGGAGTAAGTAGCAACCATTATTATTTGCAGTGGTGTGACTGGGGCGATAAAAAAATTAACTCAAACACTGTCCCCACACACTATCTAGTTCTTGCCATTTCGTTCCTTTGGTTTGGTTGAATGAGTCAAAATAAGTTTCTCAACTGGCTATACAACTTCCTCCCATTTTCTATTGTATTAGCCAGCAAGGGTTCGGTTGGAGCAGTATTTTTTTTTAAAGTGATTTTCTTCTTTGGAAAAAAAACTTGAACTTTTTGTGCTTAATACTTGTGTCGCATTTCTATACAACTTTTTGACATGTTCTGTAAATGAAGTTAATATAATTTAACAAAAGAGAGCTCCTTCCGTTTTAAGTGTGTAATCTTCCCTTCCTCCACTTTCACTTTCTCATTTCTTTCATTCTATTATCCGCAAACTTGGCCAGGGAGTGTATAGCTAGCTATATTATGATGTTTTTTAGATATAGAGTCCGGGGGAGTCAGTAACCAACTCATTCATTAAATTACATAAGTACGTTAGTTCAGCAAAAGAGCAAGATAATTTCAACATTTTTACAACTACGTACTCAACTTTAAACTTTTTTTTAGACTATCGTATCATGTCAATACAGTTGTGTGCGGTCAAGTGTGTCCTCGTGAAATGAAAAAGGCGTGTCACTAAAGTAGAGAAATATGATTAGCAGATTGGCCAGTCTCCATGAAAAAGGGAACCAAAAAGTCTACTCCCCAAGTCTACATCTTCTGGTTCTAAATTCATGTGGAATAGGATACGGAGATATGGAAGCTGCAGTAAAAAAGGAAGAGGTTTTTGCTAAAAAGGGCAGAAAAAGAGTGTGTCCCCATTTGCATATTTAATCCGATTCCCGTTTAGCCATTCATTAAATCTTCATTCCGACCGAAAGTCTGTTGGGAACTATATATTTGCTGAAGTGTACGTTAGTACGTATAGGTAGGTTCCCTCCATCACCCACCCTTGTGTAAAAGGGCACTTTAAGTCTCTACTTCTCACAGTATAGTTTTCTCTCTCCAGTCACAACCTCCAGTTTGTTTTTTGGTACTTCCCCACTTTCAGGATATGCAGTGGCATGCACAAAGCTTATTAAACGAGGTTGGCTCCTTCCATTTCCCGAGTAGGTGGAAGACTTTTTTGAGTAAAAAATTACAATCAATTCATGCAAAATGAAAGCATTCTATTTTGAACTTTAGGAGAGAGAGAGAGAAAAAAACTCCCCAGAGCTTCCTTTCTTTTATCCATTTTATGCATTTGCATGTGTGTAAAGTACCTTTCTCCCTCATTGATGTTGCCATACTACGGCGGAGCTTTTCAACTGTTAGCAGTTCACATTCAATTTTGAAAACGATGATGGGAAAAGACTGAAAGCATTACTTGTCTAAAAAATCATTATCATCAGTGTTTATTCCGTAACAACGTAGCCTATATAGTGTACTCGTATGTGAGAGAAAACTGCTCCAGATTCAGTCCCACTATCTCCCTAAAAACGACTACACACCAACAACATACACAAACATAAAAGTTACTTTTACGACTCCCGAGCAAACAGTTTTTTTTTGCAGCAGTAGTATAATTCCTAAATATTTCTCTATTCACCATTTGGGATCTAGGGCCTTTACCCCGTCCTATCTTCCCTACGACTGCTTCTAAAATGTTTATTTAGCTCTGCAGTAGGAACAGTCATAAGTGCAGATTTTTCTTGTGACTTGTTCAAATTCACAGCTTTCATAGTAGGAAAAAGCCTACTGTAAAAAATCATATAGCTAAATGCTCTCTGTTTTTCAGCCTGCATGTTCATGCTCATGACTTGGTTGTGTCGTCCCCATTTGGTATTTTTTCTCTAATCGTAATATCCTCAGTCGGTCTTTATTACATTCGAGCATTTTTGTGTAATTTGCATCTCATGAAAATTGGGAATGGAGAAAGACTCCCAAATGGGGTAGACAAGAGGGCGGCAGCGCCAACAAACTTTCTCCAGCAGACCGTGCATGTTTTTTCTTTGTTTTTATAACTAGCGCCAGTGCCACCCACTTCAAACTTCAACATTAGGTGGATTAGTTAAAGTGCGCTTGGGGTTCACTATATTACAGATGGGACTCATTTTTCTATGAGAATTCTGAATAAAAAAAAGATGAAATCACATCACAACAACAACAAACAAAACCAAGTTTGAAAGGACAAGTGGCTCACTTGAGTCGCCCTCTTGTCTTTTGATCTCTATCTCTGCTACTTCATAGACAAAAAAAAGCGGAGAGGGGCTGCTTATGACGATGACATTCGATAAGTTTCATTTTAACCTGCGCGCATATCATCCCCATCACCATATCACGCAATGAAAGAGCAGTAATTATTTTACTAGAGCGTATGAAGTTATAAATACAGATCTTTAATGAACAAAGCCGCTCTCAATGAACTTCGGGAAAAGAAAGGGGAAAGCAAAATTGCTATTTAAAAATGTGATTATACAAAATATCCTATGTAAGTATGAAAGCATTCACCTAGGCATAGTATATGTAGGTATGTTGGAAGTTGTTGGAGGGGAGTACTCAAACAGAAATGAATGAACTTGTCGTTAGAGATGAAACCCTTTTCTATGTATTTTTAGAGTGCTCCCATTAAAATAATATGCGAAACAAGAGGCAAGGGAGGACGGGTTTAATTATAGCACAATAGTGACTTTTTTCAGTGGTAGAATAGGAGGATGATGATGATCATGATGATATTCTACCCAAAAATGCTTTTTTCTCCTCGCCAAGGTAATGAAGTGAAGTGAGCTTGAATTTGCATAGCAATAAATTTTCTTACGTAGTAGCAGTAAGCATACTTCGTCGTTCGTTGTAGTGCTCCCCGGTTCAAAGCTTTAAAAACTTTTTAAATGCTGGAGAGAGTGTTATTCGGGGTAATTTGGAGGTGAGTATCTAGCAACGCTGCTTTGCCGGTGATGATGATGATGATCATAATCCATTTCCATTCTCCTAAAAAGCTTTTTGGAATTAACAAACTTCCATCCATGGGTATGCATTTAAGTGTTGTGGAAAGAAAGTTGCAAAAAACGCAGAAATGTACATTAACTATACTGATGATGATCATCATCAGCATAACGAAGATTCTTTTAACGACCGAGTTCCATTAAAATATACTAAAAACGGGGATGTCAAAGTTGACGGGAATTCCAAGTGGAGTGGCTGAGTTTGTATGCTGTGTGCGACAGCTGCACTTGTCGCTTGTGCCCCTCAACACCCCGACAATAAGAGTATGATGGAAATAATGATGATGGATAATTTTGTTTTTAATACTAATGCTTGTTATGATTTTTACGATATGACACCAAGAAGTGGTGTTTTTATAACCACCTTTTCAAATGCTTGAGTTTACACGTGCCATATCCAACCGTCAGTAGAAAATTAATGCAGATGAGCTATTATTTCTGCCTGCTGGATTATATGTAATTACCAAACTTTCGCCATTGTCCGAGATTCATCACAAAAACAAAGGTGGATGTCTTCATTCCAGAAAGGATGAAATTTATGTACGCTAATTTCTTTCCCAAATACAAACTCTTGTATGAGGCTTAGACTTGTGCCGTAAAAAAACAATGTTTAGATTGCACAGAAAAAAATATGCTAACTCAAAGAAAATCTTTATCTCACGGCTGACTGAAAACGGTTTGTATCCTTTCACTCAAATGACTGCACCTTACACGCTTCGCTAGAACAAAAAATACTACATTGAACGTATTCATGCAAACTGTTTATTACGGGGCTGTGGATATATGTGTCCTCCTCTCTGTGTAGGCTCTAAGGTGGATGCACCTTATTTTAGTCGCATGACTTCATTTAAACTTCTTCTTTTTCATTTCCCTTTCCTTCCAGTAAACCTTGGAAGGACGAAGAAAACTTGAAAATAGAATTTTCTTTCCCGAATAAAAACGTTAGTGTAAATAAATACATTTCTAACAAAGTTAAATCCAGTCCAAAGTCTGTTAACAGACACAGGCTTCATTTTCCGCTGGCCCACTTTTTTCCTCCATGCAGAGATCCGCTCTGAAAGCCGGAGGCTGGGGGAAGAGAAGTGAAACGGAGCAACTCGGATTCAGCTTTTAAAGTGAGAGCCCTACCACCTACATACAAAACATATCTAATAAAATACATATCAATGTCGATGCCAACCAAGCCATTCATTTAATTTTATTCCATTTCCACATTACTTTCCCGTTACGTGTTTGTTTGTGACTATTCCT
>JAQGAI010001552.1:0-14422 GCA_034696905.1 Lepidocyrtus violaceus | reverse complement strand
ATTAGTTTATGAACAGTGACAAAAACGAATCCCCCCATCCCATTCCGTTTCTTCATCTGTATCTTCGCAACTCTGCCTGCCTATTCGCAATTATCTGGGCTCACGCATGATGATGATCTGCGGGTGGAATTGCGAAAAATGAATGACTCCGCTGATGGGTGGCTTGACAGAAAGAGTTCTTTAATGAGATTAAGCTTTTGAAATCTCTCCCTCTCTCTTGACTTGACTTTTTGCGAAATATAAAATGAATGGTGAGAGATTAATGATGTGGAAAATCATATGCGATTTGTAAGTGATAAGGAATTTAATGGAGAAGAGGGTAAAGCGCAAGCGGAAAGATATTTTTTCTCCTCCAACTTTTTTCTATTTTGCATCTCAAACCGAGCGACAGACAGATAAGCCAATATCATTTGCATAGGTATACATACATCTGCATGTGCGAAGGAATGCGTTTTTTTTTGTTCCGCTGTATTAACCAAAGTTTTACGCATAATGAGATGAAATCCGTCTCAAGTTTTTGCTCAGCGGTTTCTCTTCCTGTACGCACTTTTGAACTTTTTTTAACGGAATTTGCATGAATGGGTGGATGCTCACATGATGTATGTGCGGAGTAATTTTCCTCTCTGAACCAGAAGAGTGCTAATGAATGCATCATATCATATCAGGCCACTTTGGTTTTGAAGAGCTGATGGTTTGCTTCTCAGGAATGGGCTATTAAAATCACATTAAATTTCTCGTAATTGACTATGTACTTCGCTCAGTCAGTTAACTCGATTTTTGGAATAAATTACTTTTGAATTGATTGTTATTCTGAAGAAAAATTATGAAACTGTGTATGCATATGCATATTACACATCATCCCATCGGCGAATATCATATCATATCGAAGTCATTTTTTTATTGCTAGAGAGAAGAAAAAACCATTAGTTTTTTGATGCGGTCGTAAATTACAAATAATATTTCGAGTTTTCTTCGTAATAAATAAATATATGTATCATGTCATGTGTATTACACGTTATGTTAGTTGGATGTGATATGATATGATGTGCTATTGCTTCCGAATGTTGAGGTTTGCCCCTATTTTTGTTTTTGCTGTAGTAGTACAGGTGTGACCCAGATTATTAGCCATGCGTATGAACATGAAACGGCAGCCTTTTTACTTTCCCTGAAACTAATGCCATGTCAGTTTAACTGCTAGAACTTATATATTTGCAAAATTACACTAAACTTCATCCTTATTCTTTATTGCTAGATTTGTTTGATACATTGTTCGATTTTGACAATTGGAGATCAGTAAGCCCATTTACGTACGAAACAGTCACCGCAATCTCAGCAGCGTCTGTGAAATTGACACCAAACTACATTCATTCAATCTAAGATGACGGATATATATATACATATTGTATATGATATCTGTGCATTCAATAAGCATCTGGTAGGAAGATAACTGGTAGGAGGAATCTAGAATTGTATTGAAATGGCTCAATTAAAAGTTATCTAAAGTTGGCGTCCAGTCTGGAAAAATAGTTATCAAATCGTCATAGTCATAATAATCATAGCCATTTTCCAAAGAGATATTTCGATTTTACAAATCTACCTACCTAGTTTGCGCTTATCTTTCCCAGCCAATAAACGAGATCTTTATCATCATCACAAGCCAGTATACTAGTCTTATCATAACAATCAACATAACTGTAATAAAAAAATAAATCCTTTGAAAACCGAAGCTAAAAAAAGAGATATGATTTTATGTCGGTCAGAATGATGTCCAGACTAGACTCTAGAAGATTAGAAAAGGAGAGATATAATGAATTGAAACTAGGTGTCAATTTGTTTCCAGGTAGATATAATGAATATAATGATGAAAAGCATGCTGGGTTGGATGCATAGACACATAGGTAGACTATAAGTACGAATGTCTCTCTGAATTATTATAGACACGTGCAGGTGCTTCTAAATTAAATGAATTGACGTTTTTGCATAGACATACCTTCATCAGTGCAGTAGCGAGCGGCCCATGAATGGAAAATCATTTGAATCAGTTGTTTGCTGATGATAGCAGTGAACTTGAAATTGCAATCTGTTATCCTTGAATGAAAGCTTGCTGAGAGGGAGTAAAAAGCACGAAAGAATCCTGACCTGCTAATAACCACTGTACTATTTCTACAAAATGATTTTTAAAAATATGACAAAAATACATATCCGAACAAGTGATTTGATAAGGAAAATGACAGAGTGACGTCCACTGATAAGAGATTACTTGTCACCATCATATCATCGCTATATATATGGTAGGTATTACAGGAACTGTATTGCAGTAATCCTTTGATAACCCACACCCATTTAGTTGATTAACACCGTTGCGTTTTTTGTATCTTATAATCGTTTTTTGATTGGAAGCTTTGGAGCATTTACATTTACGATCTATTGCGGCACATTTATGTAACGTGTAATACAGCGATTTATGAACCTTTATGAACAATATATCTTATATGTATTCTCCTTTGCATTCGTTTAGTATCTGGGAGTGAAGTATAGAACGAAACCAACCCTTTTTTTCTGGCAACCAAGCTGTTTGCTGATCCGCTCCACATGTGCATCCCAGCAAATGTTGTTGATATGAAGTCCACATGATCAACATGTTTTTATGTATCCCGGGATCACAGTTCTTTGAATTAGTTCATGAATGTCTGTAATGTTTTCATCTTCACCCTTCTTTTCTTATCATAAAAAAGCTTCCATTCATTTATAAAAAGGAGTCAACTTATGTAACGACATACATGACATAACTATGTTCGCTTAAAGTAGGCAGTTTCATCAAATTTTGTGATACAAGTTGTTTTTCCTTACTACAAAAACTTTCACTGGCTTTCTCCAATTTAGTGAAATAATTTGCAAATTGGCAGCTAAGTGTAGCATATTTTGCAAAAGGGAAAGCGGAGAAAGCATACAATAGACATATTTCCCATATAATGTCATAAACAATTTCAACAGTTCCCCGACAAAATGCATCGAAGTTTGTCGAAGATTCTTCATCGTAGGCATCATCTGCCTAAGGTAATACAAATGATGGCATAGTCATAATCCAGGAAACAAAGCATGTGCTATACAACAACATCTCAAATTATTCTACTGAAGCGGATGCAAAGTCCATAACTGAAAAAGCATAACTTATTTTCTCCAGGTGTGGTCTACTTTCACCAGAACCATTAATCTGGATTCGGACTGGTCGGAACTAGCAAAAAAGGAATTGAAAGGGAAAGATCCGGCGGAAGAGCTTTTGTGGTATACAAACGAAGACATTGTGATAAAGCCATTGTACACGCTTGAAGATACGAAGAAGTAAGCCATTATACAAGCATAAATATTTGCTTCTTTGACTATAGAGCAATTTGTAAGTTTTAATCCACCTACGCCCTCTTTGTAAACAAAATTAATTAAATATTATGTATGTAATTCTATTTGGCAGCCTTCAATATGAAATCCCCGGAAAATATCCCTTCACCCGTGGCCCATACGCCACAATGTATTCCAAGCGCCCTTGGACAATCAGACAATATGCGGGATTTTCCACAGTCGAAGAAAGTAACAAATTTTACAAAGAAAATATTAAGGCTGGACAGCAGGGTCTTTCTGTAGCCTTTGACCTGGCTACCCATTGCGGCTATGATTCCGATCACCCAAGAGTTCAAGGAGATGTTGGAATGGCAGGAGTTGCAATAGTATGACAAACAAAATTCTAAAAATTTCTTCTGGGCAAGCCGATTCTTGATAAAAACGATGATTCATGGTAATGAAATCTACAATTTGATTTTCTCAGGATTCTGTAGAAGACATGAAAATCCTTTTCGATGGCATTCCTCTCGACAAAATGTCAGGTAGTATTTCATTTGTCTAACGAGTGTAACGTAACTACAAAAACTCCTAACTTTTGTCACTTTCATTTCTAACACACCTGGATTATTCGGATTGTCCTTTTAGTGTCAATGACAATGAATGGTGCTGTGATTCCAGTCCTGGCTATGTTTATTGTAGCTGGAGAAGAGCAAGGTATCAATTATATCAAATGTTGTAACCTCTGACATTTGGGAAAAAGTCAATTGTTTATTTAATAATACTGAATGATTCGATCCTTTTTAGGTGTTAGTCCTAATCTGCTCTCCGGAACAATTCAAAATGACATTCTGAAGGAGTTCATGGTTCGAAATACCTACATTTACCCCCCAGAACCTTCAATGCAGATTATCGGAGATATTTTCAGCTATGTTTCCAAGAACATGCCCAAATTCAATTCGATTAGTATATCCGGCTATCACATACAAGAAGCTGGGGCAACAGCAACACTGGAAATGGCTTTCACACTTGCCGACGGTCTTGAATATTGTAGGACCGGGTTGAAGGCTGGAATGGAGATTGACAGTTTTGCACCCAGACTCTCATTTTTCTGGGGGATTGGGATGAACTTTTATATGGAAATTGCAAAAATGAGAGCTGCAAGAAGGCTCTGGGCTGAGCTTCTCAAGGAGAACTTTTCTCCCAAAAAGGAAAAGTCCTTGATGCTTCGAACACATTGCCAAACATCAGGATGGTCGTTAACTGAACAGGACCCGTATAATAATATCATAAGAACTGCGGTAGAAGCTATGGCCGCCGTTTTTGGAGGAACTCAGAGCTTGCACACTAACTCATTTGATGAAGCCTTAGCATTGCCTTCAAAGTTTTCCGCGAGGATTGCTCGTAATACTCAAATTATATTGCAAGAGGAGACTGGCATCCCCAAGGTATAATGATCTTAGGCATTTAGTAACTAATACTCAATGCCTTTTAAGAACATTTACAGTTTTTATGTTTGGTTGTGAATATGATTATGTAATTAGTTTTACAATTTGGTTTTTATCGAATTCATTAGGTAATAGATCCATGGGCAGGCTCCTACATGATGGAATCGTTAACAAATGAGGTGTACACAAAGGGGAAGCAAATTATTGAAGAGGTTGAGAAAATGGGAGGAATGGCGAAGGCGGTAGCGTCAGGGTGGCCAAAGTTGAAAATTGAAGAATGTGCAGCAAAGAGACAAGCAATGATTGATTCAGGAACGGGTAAGACCACTGTTTTAAATATTTGTTTGAAAATTATGCAATTAAAAAAAGGAAAATACTAATTATTTTTTATTCGTCTCTGTTTTGCAGAAGTGATAGTGGGCGTCAATAAGTACAAGCTAGAAAAGGAAACAGATATTGAGGTTCTTACAATTGACAACAAGGAAGTGCTTAGGTCTCAAGTGACTAAATTGGAGAAAATGAAACAGGCACGCGACAGCAAAAAAGCTGAAGAAGCTCTCAGCAATATAACAGAAATCGCAAAGTCCGGCAACGGAAATTTGTTGGAAGCTGCTGTTAACGCTGCAAGACTGAGATGCACTTTGGGAGAGATTAGCTACGCAATGGAGAAAGTTTTTGGGAGACATGTTGCTACAGATAGTTTAGTTTCCGGAGCTTACAAATCGGAATACGGAAATCAAAAGGAGCTTGAAGCAGTTGCGTCTAGGGTAGGTCTAAAGTTCAAATCCGTTGCTCATGTAGACCTCAAGCCAACAATCCCTAATTTTATTGTTTAACTACTCTTTAGATTGATGACTTTGTCAAGTTGGACGGCCGGCGACCCAGAATACTGGTGGCGAAGATGGGTCAGGATGGACACGACCGAGGAGCGAAAGTCATTGCCACCGGGTTTGCCGATTTAGGGTAAAATCCGGAAACATAATTTAACCTAGTTAATACTATTATGTGGTTTCATTCAATTAGACTGCAAATAACCATCTACTTTATTTGCTCATTAGATTTGACGTGGACATCGGTCCCCTGTTCCAAACACCTGAGGAAGTTGCTCAACAGGCCATCGATGCTGACGTTCATATCGTCGGAGTTTCAACCTTAGCTGCTGGTCACAGAACACTAGTGCCTCAGTTGATCGATTCACTGAAGAAACAGGGACGGTCCGACATCCTGGTAGTTTGTGGAGGTGTTATTCCCCCACAGGACTACGAAATGCTGTATAAAGTGGGGGTCAGTTCTATATTCGGACCAGGGACCAAGATCCCAGTTGCTGCCTTAGAGGTTGTGAATTTACTCATTGGACTGGCAGAGAAAGCCGAGCGTGTGCAATAATGAGTTTTAATTTTATTGGTGCAAACAAACATTTATAATGGTACCTGTAATGATACATACCTACCTAAGTACTATGTTATTTAAGAAACTACTTCAGCATAAATTGTCAAGCGGTTCTTCCAAAGAATGTACCGGGGTTTCCTAGTTTGCTTCTGAGAGTCTGCGGTATGGCCAGTTTTAGGTATTCTACCTACCTACCTATTCTAACGATAAGTAGGCCGTTTCAATCAAGTTTTTGCTGGTGCACACATGACATTCAGTTCAATATTAAATACGATTTAGTGGAACATTTTATAAATAAAATATATCTGACTTAAATAAATATTTTTCAATAAAAAAATATGTGTATACCTAACTGAATTTATACACGTATGCTTTCACATACCCGTACTGACTAAGCAATTTTTGTTTTACTTCACCCTGTATTTTTTTACAACATCGGAATTTTTTTATTATAGACTATCATTATCATATCATCAATCACAAAACATTACACAACTCGTACTTTTTGTATGCCATTGCTTATGGAAAAACATATCAAACCTTGCGCATAAATACCCACTAGAGATGATTTTCATTGGTTTAGGAACCAAAATCTACCCACCAGCACTGATATGATCTACTATGATAAGATCAAACATCTTGAATTTAAATTGATTATTGATTACCTGCTTTGTGCCGTAAGATTTTATGTAATCTATCCATCGTTGATTTTCGGTATTGATATTCAAATTCCTATCTAGATGAAAATATTCTCCATTTGGAAACATATCTGTTAGCATTGCATCACATTGCGATAATCTCGGTTGTACGAGTAGAAAAGGCTTTTACATCACTGTCTATGAGTATTTCTTCGTATGTACCTTTACAGGCCAGGTGAATTAGACCAGACCATTCATTTTTTTTTCGATTTATACTCGTGAGCATGTAACGTAACATTTTTCAATAGTTCCTTTTTTTGTCAGTTTCAGTTTTCATTGTTAGTTGAAACGCATGGATCGTAAATAGTAAAACTTGTAATGATCCGGGGAATGCAGTCGTAAATATGTATTGCTCCAGCTAGTATACTACTTGAATCAATGCTTATATGATGTACATATAAGTCGTTTTCACTTACTTACCTAACCTGCCATAAAATTTATTCTGCAATGTTATTTTTTCCTTCGTGCATATTTGATGGTGCCATTATTTACTGAACTTAAGTAATAATAGGGTGACTTTTCAATAGCACTCTTTAACCCAACTTTTGGATCGAGCGAGACAGAATTAATTCTCACTAGAAGAAATAGAACCAGCTAAAAGCTAGAACCAACAACAACCCCTCCGGCATTATTATTACGTTACGCAACGCAATGATTGTCCATTCAGCGTTTGTCTAGCTTCTTTTCTTACATCTCAGCAGCGAGGCAGGCTGGATTTCATAAAAAACCAAACATAAAACAAGAAAATAAAAAGTTGCGCAGATTTGTCTCTCACGATATGAAACATTTTTGATGCCATATCAGTGCAAAGACTTCAGGATTTGGGATTAGAAGAACCCAATTACCTGAGGTTCTTATAAGGCTTCTAGAAATGAAAAACGCGTGCATGCTATGTATGCAGAAGTTCGCAGTTAATGACTAGGTATCCTAGTTCTTCTGTCATGAATGAGACGGTCTAATAGCTGGTCTGCCGGACCGCACAGAGGAACTCCAAACTCCCAAGAAAATAAAATCCTTTAAAATATTACATAATAGTTTCTTCCATTCTCCCCGTTAGATCCAGAATCCCTCGTCGGAACCTTGTACATTTGTACATAGTATTACAAATTGACATTATGTAAATAGTTTTGACTAAATTTTTTAGAATATAGTGCACATAGTGGAATAAATAATTATTGTGATTTGTAATCTGTGATTTCGTGTTTTGTTTTCGTGTTTTGTTTTGTGAATGAGTGAATGATTGCTACTTGTGAAACCTTTAACGAAACATCTATGAATTCAATATGAGTGAAAATAGTGAGGAAGAAAGGACGGCATTGCTGCCCCAGCACAAGAAATCAACCAAATCCTCTTATTATGCAACGGTAAGTAAAAGAAGACTTTCTTTGAGTCACCCATTATCAATTATCTTGCCCCAAACATTCGTGATAGTGATGATGGAGTTAGGTATGCACTTTTTTGGGAATCTGAAAAATACATTCCATTCATCCGTAAAGCAAAACATTGCTCTTGGTGGAATATGCTATTAGAATCATTTTGGAAGAAGAATATGCGAAATCTACCACGCAATAATATTGATAATCCACTCCATGTCAAATATAGTGTGACAGAGCAGCTCATGATTGATTACCAACCAACCATCGCCCTTTTCATTTTCAAAGGATTAATCTGCATAAAAAATACCCTTTGTTTTACTTCCAACGATAGATAAAAACGATGCAACAAGCATTTTTAGTTTTAGTAATAGAGTAGAAAGTGGAAACTAATGTCCGCGTCTAGACGAGTTCCTCTTTTTAACTGTTAGTTACTAATTTTTTCCAGAAGAAAGTACCAATGTTTAAACAGACCAAAGAGTAGCAATGCTTGGAGATGTGCTTACTTTTGTAATTACATATTATTACTAGATTACTAAATAGTGTAAGCTCAATGAGATCTCGCATGAATTTTCAGAGTTCCTTAGCCCCCTCCCTTACCTCAGGATCCCCTGAAGGTTCAACCTCAGGATCTTCTCTGAAGGGTGCATTTAAAATCGAGCCGATAACCTACACCTGGAAAAACGTCAACGTTTGGGTGGGTTCTGACAACGGAAACGGCCATGAGGATCCAGAAAGCGGCTGCTGGAAAAGGAGAAAGAGTGACTCCGTCTCAAAGCAAATTTTAAATAATGGTAAAGCTTAAACATTTTCATTATCATTTCATTTTCCCGACCACTTGCCGTGTATTCCTAATAACATTTGATGAAATATTGTTATTATCGCATTAATATTCACACAAAAAACCTGTTCTTTCTCTTTTATCTTTTCTGCCCTCCCATTCCCTATTCACTAATCATCACACATTCCAGTGAGCGGTGTGGTGAGACCTGGGGAGCTCCTTGCAATAATGGGTGCAAGCGGTATTGTGCAATTATTTGAATTACTATATTTTTATGATCATATTTGTAATCAATATCAAGGACAAGAGGCAATAAATTATAATCACAAATTATTATTATGTAATTCTCGTTAAAAGGGGCGGGGAAGACGTCATTGCTGAACGCTTTAACGTTTAAAAACGGGGGGAAATTACGGACTAGCGGAGATCGGGCGATAAACGGGGTGCCAGTAACTCCCGACATGCTTACCTCCGTATCTGCGTATGTTCAACAAGATGACTTATTCATAGGGACACTGACGGTTCGAGAACACCTTGTATTCCAAGCGTTGGTTCGGATGCACAGGCACTTATCATATAAGGAGAGGATGGTCCGAGTGGAGGAAGTAATTCAGGAGGTATATCTTTCTTTATTAAAAAAAATCAAGTCAAATCGTTTAGTTTTGTTCGATAATGATCCAGCAAAACTCAGCCTTTCATTTTACAAAAGAAAATATTAAACGTGCCGGTGGCAATAATCAATCAGTTATAGTGATGTCAGTGGTGTGTTTACTTAATTCTTCCATTTATACGTTGAGAACAGCTCGGACTGACGAAATGTGCCGATACGCTCATTGGTATTCCAGGAAGGAGCAAAGGCATCTCTGGGGGCGAAATGAAACGCCTTTCGTTTGCCAGTGAAGTAAGTGAAACGAGACGTGTTGTACGGGCTAAGATCTCAACATGTTAATTTAATTTATTTTTATACAACCAGTTCATTGAATTTAAATTGCACAAAATGAGATAAGAAAATGTTCAATTCCCCCTTTTAAACAATAATCGTGTTCGTAGGCAGCTAATGCTAGTAATAGTAGGATTAAATTGGATAAGTAGATAATGGTAAAATTTATAGACAATGGATAAAAGGGAGATTTACTTAATGTTGAAATGATTTGTGGGGAACAGGTATTGACTGACTGCCAACTCGTCTTTGCCGACGAGCCTACAAGTGGCTTGGACTCTTACATGGCACAAAACGTGGTGGAGGTGCTGAAAGAAATGACAAGCAAAGGAAAAACAATTGTTTGTACAATACATCAGCCTGCCTCAGAAATATATGCGTTGTTTGATCGACTCCTCCTGTTGTCTGATGGTAGAACGGCGTATTTGGGAGATGCAAGGAATGCTGTCGACTTTTTCAAAGAGTAAGGGCTATTTTTTTAAAATTACTTTAATATACAAAATAAGTGCATAGCAAATATCTGCTTATTACATCATCATATCATCTAGCTTGATTGTAATATAACTTTAGTTGCATCTGCATCAGTTCTTTCACGAAGATGTGTCATTTCACTTAATTTCTTGCTATCACTGTAGATGCGGATATCCATGCCCGATTAACTTTAACCCTGCGGATTTCTTCATCCAAACCCTGGCAATACCGCCGGGTTCGGAGGAAGATTGCTCAAAACGCGTCAACGACATTTGTGAAGCATACAATAACAGCAGTCGGGCAAAAGAAGTTCAGGTATAATGCATGCGTGCAAATTGATTTCAGGGTGCATTTGTTGTCATTCATTTTCATTACAAATAAATGTAAATTCATGCAGACTCTGGTCGAGCAAAAGGAGCAAAGTAAAAGTGCCGAATTCCTTCGAATGCAAGCTTCCCTTCAGAACCGCTCCCCGTACAAAGCATCATGGTGGGCGCAGTTCAAAGCTGTGTTATGGAGATCATGGGTGTCGCTCCTCAGAGAGCCGATGGTAATCAGAGTTCGGGTTATACAAACAGTGGTAAGTAAAGAAAGCATAATCAACTCCCCACGTAATCTCATTAATTAAGAAAAATGTAATAATAAACACTGGTTTAAAACCTGGAAAGAAACCTGCTTTAAGTAACTTTTTATGGCTCACCAGATAATCTCGTTTCTGCTGGGAATTATCTATTTCGGGCAAGAGATGAACCAAGAGGGCGTGATGAACATAAATGGAGCGCTCTTCTTGTTCTTAACTAATATGACTTTCCAAAATGTGTTCGCTGTTATCGAGGTAATGGATCTAATCTTGGATGTTTATATAACTTTATCCTTACATATCATCATATACATAAGCAAGCTCTTCAACAAACATGACTTTGTAATGCGGATATTTTTACTTGTTATCTGTATGACATGAACAAAGACAACTTCGTCAACTTGTCCTGTTTGCATAATAAGTAATAGGCGAACTCTCATTATAAAGTAGCAAAGCAAGTCCAGCTCTGGAGTTGGTGGCAGTATTGTTGACTAAGCACGGAATTTATTCACACTGCTGCGCTGCAAATGAATGATTATGAGCTGCCACTCTTCATACCTGTTTTTCTACTTAGGTGTTTTGCAAAGAGCTGCCTTTATTTTTACGGGAACACTTCAATGGGATGTACCGGACTGATGTATATTTTTTATCTAAAACGATTGCCGAACTTCCTCTTTATGTAAGAAAGCACCCTTCATTGTTATTCAAGCTTTGCATGCTTATGTTTTTTTCCCGATAAGCTATGCTTATTGAGGCCGGATGAATACAAATTATAGGGATGCTTATTTTGTATGTGATTTTATACTTGACAGATAATATTTCCTGTAATGTTCACTTCAATCTGCTATTACATGGTTGGTTTCAACAATGACTGGCACAGATTTCTTTACACCTGCGGGATTGTAACGCTCGTGGCCAACGTTGCTTGTTCATTTGGTAAGAAGAATATAGGAATGCATAACAATTACGAAAAGTAAAATTGATTGGAAGTGAAAGAAATCAATTCCTGAATTGAAGCATTTTGAAGCAAAAGCTTGTTGAATTTTTGAAGGTTACATGGTGTCTTGCATCAGCTCATCCACAACAATGGCACTCAACATTGCCCCACCTTTCATCATTCCATTCATGTTGTTTGGAGGGTTTTTCCTCAATAACGGGTAAGTTGGCTGCACTTTTTGGCATTTCTGAAATAGGAATCAACACCTGCAGAATACATGCCCACCATTCTAATGTATTTTTTTGTCGTTTTAGATCCGTTCCGGTTTACTTTGTATGGTTAAAATATTTATCCTGGTTTTTGTACGGCAATGAGGCACTATCCATTAACCAGTGGGATGGAGTTGAGTCCATCGAATGTAACATTTCCCCTTCAACTTGTCCAGCAACCGGGGATATTGTCCTTCAGACTCTCAAATTTGAGAAGGTAATAATGCCCGTTTACATTCACCCTTTAAATTATTGAGCTAAAACAATGCAATCATGATCCAATCTTATAGACAAGTCTTCCTAAGTGTTTCATAATGCCCCAATCAGCCTTTATGTTAGGTTAGGTGATCATGATAGAGTGAAGGTATCTTATGATATGTGTAGGTACTTCAGTAACACAAAAAAATCTACTTAGTTAGACTAAATTAGGACATTGACTTGTGACCTTGCGATAAAACTGAAATTCAATATTCAAATGATTTTATCAAGCGAAAAGAGAAAGTTGCATCTTGTAGCGAATCTTGTTCCAATGATTTTATTCCCCGAAAAAAAGTTGCCTAACACTCTTATGAATTTATGACACATTTATTTGATCAAAGCATTTACAAACTTCATCTCATTTTTTTGTTCTTATCGTTCGTGACAAGTAACAAGTTGATCAAAGAGAAAAAGTGTAACTTGTCAATTTACTTTCAGTGCCCTCGCTCATCAATAGGTAGAGTAGAAATGTAAGAAACTCGTAATGTCATCGTCTGATTAATTAACGTGCTGTTACTGACGTCCTTACGCATGGACGCATGGCTACACGCACTGCGTGCATAACCCCAACAATACTCGAAACCAGACCAGAAACTAGTATAACCAGAAGTTTTTCAACCAAAAATTGTGTACCTTTTGAAATACGAATTCCTCTTTCACTGATTCTTGGACCAACAATGTTTACTAACTTATCTTGAATTCAAATTCCTGGTTCATATCAATGAACAGAAATGACAATGAAATAATGAAGGCCTTACCTCTGATCATAAATAAGACTTGCATCCTGCAAGCATGTAAAATATTATTGTGTTTTGTGCTACCTTACTTCACCTCGCACTGTAGTCATATTACGGAAAAAAATACGTGTATGAAATGGATATTTCTTAGAAGGTAACCCACTGCGATTAACCATGTTATTTCTTCACTTTTTCAGGGAAACTTCACACTGGATATCATTTGCTTGCTCGTTCTCATCGTAGCTTACAGACTTGTTGCGTACGGAGCTCTGTTGGCCAAGACGTACAGAAAGAGATGAGAAAGCCTCCGTGAAACAGATTGAATTGAAAATTTATGAAGGAAGAGTTAAGGTAATCTAAGCCGTTTTAGAGTCACTTTCGTCGAATTTAATACAAAATCTGAAATTTACCAACAGCGCATTCACGAAATGCATGTGTACAAATCACTATGAATAAGATGTAATATACTGTACTGCTTATGTAACCACGCATTTTACTATGTGAGACGTTTTGAAGAGATGTATAACCATCTCGAGACAAATTCGGATCAAAACAGGGTTTATAAGGTGCTACTACAGAAGTATGTGCCATTACGAGTTTGACCACTTGAGTATGTGCCATTATTGTATTATGCATAAAAAAATACGTTGATTACATAGATTCTTTAAAGCAAAACTAGGTAAATATGATTTTCTATTAACAAATACATACTGCCATTAATAAAATTTTAGTTTTTCAATTCCTTCAGTTTACAAATATTTTCAATCAGTGGTTGAGTATTCATATGTATCAAAGTATTTAAGATGAATTGATTGTAATGAAAATAAAAAGTGAAAAATTCTAATCAACAAAACATTGATGGCTACAAGTATTTGTATTTTATCACATTACCCCATACTCATTCATGTTTACTCGTTTGGACCTGGAACATTGGTATTTTTTCTCGTTTTTTAACTTTGGCTGTTCCTTCTTATTAAAATTGGCGGATCAACCGTGCACGTCATGATTTTTTTTTGTCCTCAACAAGGTTGCCAGTTACATAACAAACAAAAACTACAACACGCATATATGGTTTGGGTGAGCTACAAAAAACGTTACAGACAGATCCACCAGCGCAACCCCTTCTTATAAACTTGTCTACTCGGGTACGAATTCCAAGTTTTTTTTTCATATAGGTACGGATGATGAGAAATACAAAGTAATAAAGC
>JAQGAI010001551.1:0-14423 GCA_034696905.1 Lepidocyrtus violaceus | reverse complement strand
AAAATAAACGATTTTTCACTTAACAATCGGCAAGGCTTCAAGTTTACAGTGATCTGATAAATGCAATGCTGAGTTAGGATGATTAGAGCTACTCTGATCCAGATAACTGTAATCCATATTAATACTGATCCAACTTTTTTATAATTGCGATTGATTAGGATTGGGCTTCGATGTTGGATCTTGCCCTCTGCGGTGTAGATATTACCTTTCCATTCAACTTAACGATGAGTTTATGTATCCGGCAAATTACTTTCAACCTTTGAAAACAGGCACTATATTTTTGAGTTTGATGAGTTCACAGGAGGGAAGAGGGAGACATCCTGTCTAAAAACTTTTGTTCAGTTTTCACCCAAGAAATCCAATATTTGCGGTTGACTGCTCCCATTCTCATCTCGTATTATTACTATGAATATGGACTACCCTTTAAAATAATGGTGGATCACAATCCCAAGTTTTCGAACGCTATTTCGTTATTATTCCAATAGCTTTATGGAATGAGTGGCATGAACATGATCGTTCAGTTAAAATGTGTCAGTCATACAGTTAGGCAAGTTCAAAAAGAGCGTTTTGACTTGGGAAAGGATGCTTCTCATCTTGGATATGCTGTTGATGTACAGGAAGGAAAATATAAAAAGGGAGAGTTGCTCCGAGAGGAAAATAATAGTTGATCTTAAGTTTGACGGTTGCAGAAAATACTGTCTTGGGAGCAGTTGAATGGGTGTAGAAAGCCCTTTCACTTCATAGAGCACAAGTCACTCTCGATCATATCTTTAGTTCCCTTTCTCCTCCAGTTTCTCACACCCCAATATTCATTTAATTGGTAATAGTAATGGAATATTAAATGAGTTTTCTGGTCGACTTCGTTTGCCGAGTTCAGCTCTGTCTTATTTTGGGAGTCGGAGAAACTTTTTGTATATTTTAGTGTGGAGATTATGAAGGGATGAGCCCGCGGAAATAAAGTGACCATATGTTTCATTTCATATTTGCGTATAAAGTTTCCCCACTGTGGAATGTGGAATAGTCTTGTTCTCCTCGTAGTCACACCAGAATAGGTAGTGGCTTCACTAATTCATCCCTCTATACACACGCAAATACATTCGTAAAGTTAACTCTCACATACATAAAAGCTAGAAAATTCATTAAAAGTCTTAGAGTAGTTTTTAATTTGTTGGGAAGAAGTTTTCTTCCCGATCTGTCTTTCTTACTGGTTGTCAGCAGTGGCTTATTAATGCTAACACATTGTCAGTTTTTTTTTGGAAAATGTCAGTATGCTCCTACTCTACTCTTTTATGTGTGTTGCTACCTTTCTCTTCTGGAGTTCAACGAGTGGTGAAAGCAAAGTTGCCACAATTTCATTTAAAATTTTGTGGAGCCAGTTTTATTTGTCGGTTAAGTATTTTATACTCCGTCGTAAAATTCACTTTTCTTTCTCATTATATGACCGATTTCCAAATTAAGTAATTTGTGAAAAAAAAAGTTTCAAGGTAAGGTTGAGCATTCCGTTGTTGGCGGGTGAATGAGCAACATAAAAGATTATCTTTCAACATCAACTCATTTGCATATAAAAGAGAAATCTTATTATTCAGTTGACTAGTTGAGTAAGAGGAAAGTAAATCATGCTACAAGGTAAAAGATAAGCAAAGGAAATGAAAATGTGTCTATTTGTAATTACGGATTTAGGGAGTATGCTTAGACAGACACTTCAGAAGATGGCAAATGAATGAATAAATAAAATTCGTAAAAACTTATCGGGTTTAACATGCGGACTTCCTCAATCCTGTCAATCTAGTTATGAATCATAAGATCCTTGTTCGTCTTCACCGAACATGACTTGTCACCCACTCGATAACTTTATGTACCTTCCCGATGTTGCAAACATAACGACTCCGGTAGTGGTAGTTACTCTGTTTACAGAAACAGAATAACGAGCATCGACATCCGCTTCCCTGGAATGTATTGCTGTTAAATAATTTGGTTCGTTGTATTCAATTCCCTCCATCTGCAACAAAAATTTCTCTTTCCATGTAGGCATTTCTCTTTGGATTGGTTTATTTGCAACGTCTCGCCTCGACTTAACGAAAGTCAACAGATCGACTTGAGGATCAGCAAGTTATCGTAACTTGCTTTTACTATTTTATCGGATCTGATAGCTTTACTATCATTATAACGTGACACTCGCACTTTCCATTTATCTCACTGCGCTGATAACAAGTCCACCAGGCTGATGATGATAAACATGTCAGTTCGTTAAAAGGTTTGGGAAGCGAGATCGGGATTATAGACAACATTTTGTCGCCTGCAGTCACACCCAGAGGTCCACTGCTGTAATAATCTCACTCATCCGCTTTCTATATTGTATACCTATTTGTTTTTCATTTGCACAATTTTATTTTCTCCAGTCACTAATCCCGTACTCATCTAGCATTTGACCGCTATAGCTCCATGGCTGTTTCCGTTGTGGGGATTTAATAGGCTGGGATTTTTCCACTGCCTTGTTTTTGTTTCCATTCTAAAGGAAGTGGGATTGGTCAGCGTATGCTCATTGTTCCGCTCTAACATCCGTTTTTCTTCAGCTGGTCATTATGAGTATAGATTGACTGTGAAGATTAGTAGGGATATATCGTAGTGCATTTTAAATGGATGGAGTTGTGGTGTGTGACCAGTGAGTGACCAGTAATACCCATTTTCCTTTATGAAATCACTTTTTTCCTGCATCCCTGGCTGTTTCTTGTTACAAGAAAAAATGAAATGAAACTGGGCTGTCCGGTCGCTTCTAGAAAGTAGAAAGTGAGATGGGTTGATAAGAAAGAAAGCTTAATCAGCAGAATAATATCGTTATTTTCATCTGTTTTGATTCTTTGTGTTTACTACAAGCTCCGTCTCTTCTACTCAAGCTTTTTTTTCTCTGTTTGCGTGGGTAGTTCTTGCAGTGCTAAGAATGGAACGAAGAAGGAAGACGGAATAGTGCCTGTAGCAGTGTGCATCTCACATCTCACCCACCCCATCGTATTATTACGGCTGGTGTGTCTCATCCTCCTAGTCTAGTACTAGAACCAGACGGAGCTGGTGTGGAGGAGTGAGTGGAGTGAATGAAAAGACAGGGAGGACCGCTCTACGTGGTGAAAGTAACTTGCATTCTGTTATTTTCTTTCATGCGGTTCGTCTTCCATTCTGAGAAAGGGAGCTCAGCCTATCCTTCGTTTGTGTCTGGCTGACGGTTTTGAGGTTGACTATCATCATCGTCATCATACAGAGAGGCTGAAGAATGGATCAAAATCATTTATACCATCTTTCAGCCTCAAGCCCAGCTCCTTTCTCTAGATTTTGTGAAATGAATGTCCCTTTACTGCTTCATCTTTTTTATCTGTATTAAGTCTCCTTTGTTGAAATTTTGTAGAAATAGATCGGAAGTTCTTTTTCTGGAACTGATACCGATTCTCTCTGAATCCATTCAGTTATTAAACTACCCAGAATGGAATACCTATTTAGGTGGATTGTGTCATTTGGAAGGATTAATTTTCATTCCTGGGAAAGAGTTCTACCTGATACTCCTTTGTTATGTATAGAGTTCTAGAAAATCTGGTTAGCCATTAGCTAAGTGGTATTTCTGTAACGTGATCTGTTTTGGTAATGGAGAAAGGGGACCATGACTGAAAAGAGGTCAGTCTCCAATGAACAGGAAGTACACATCCGCGCTACGCATGTTCGGAAGCAGCAGCACGTTAATGAGCTGATTTTCTCCTATTGTTTCACAAAATTACAATAGTGTATGTGCCCGTCTAGTGTGCAAACTCGAAGCAACTCAATTACATGTTGTAAGAATCTGAAACTTGTCCAATCTTTTTTGTGGGAGAAAGGTGCTTCAGCTTGAAATTAGTTGCAAGGACAGCACAAAAATATCAAAGGAAAAGATTAAATGTTCAAAAGTTCCACTTTCCAGAAGGTTTTCATCCTCATTTTATGATAGGCACGTGTCGATTGCTAAACATATTGGTTAATAATATTAGCATTGAAAAGTTTAGTTGTAGGTTCATGTGGGGTCTGTAATACTAGTAAAGTTCTGCCTATGCAAATATAAAAACAATAGCTCTTCAAAGTAGATATTTCGACCAATCTTTAATGCTTTCACTTCATTACTGCATGTAACGGTAAAAATAGGTACTCAGGGTATGGTATCAAAGTTACCTCTTGTTCATATGTAGGTACTGTCAATTGCTCAGTCAGCTCCAAAGGAGCATGATATGGTGATCTTGTTTGATGATCATATTTGGGAAATAACTTTTGTTTGACTTTTGTAATTATCGCTCTCATTTAAATGTCATCTTTTTGTGTCAACAAAGACTGTCCTGTTCTGTTACAAGTTTCAACACACCAACGACCTCAATCAATATCTTACAATATCTTATACTGTTATACATATTCGTGTTCACCTTCCAGCTAAAGTTTTGCATGTGTGAAAGTTTTGTTACATCGAATTGGAGAAAGAAACTCGGATTTCGTTGTATAAAAAAGTGAAAAGTGGTAGGAAGAAAATGTTTGTTGTATCTGTCATATAAACGATCTTGTGTACAACTCCTTGGGTTTACGTTCCACAAATGTACCTCGCACGAGGGGAGGGGAGTGTGTGGAAGATTTTCGGTGTAACATTACCAATGTCATTGTTTCACTTGAAGTTTCATTTGAAATGAAAGCACCAGTGCGGGAACTCCCCCCTCTACATAGCTCACACACAAGATGTTGTGAATTGCCAGTATTATATCAATGCCGAGCCGACGTCACCAGAGCAAAACAACTTCCCCCAAATTATCTCTGCTTTTTCTCTAGTCTGTTGAAAATCAAGGATTCAAGCCACATGTCTGGATCTGGAATGTTATGTTAAGCCCGTCTGCAGTGGTAATGGTAAAAACAACAAAACACCGAGCGAAAGAGAAAGCAAAAAACGCCGTTGCGTGGAATTGAATTTTTATGCCATTAGAGAGTCTGTGAAAGCAACATTACCAGCAAAACAAATATACCTACGCTACGTAGAAATGAGAAAAGCATCCATCGATAATTTAAAATGCTGGAGGGAAAGTGTTTACAAAAAAATCAAGCAATGTTTTTTTTTGTGTGTGCATCCACAACAGATGGAAGCAAATTGGGAGGATTTTTGTTTAGATTCGGATAAATAGAGATAAATTGAAGTGAAAATTACGTTCCTCCTCGATTTTTCCCCTTTTGCGCTTCCTATCAACCCATCCTTCTAGTCTAGCGGAGAAATGAGTTTACTTTTCCACTTGCTTTTGTTGTAAACAAAAAAAAATTTAGGGAAAAAAGAATGGAGGAGAACGTGAATTGAAATTTGGTTGGATGAGCAATCTCGTGAAAATAGTGAGTGAAGTAACAGGGTGCAAAAATACCACGGATGTTTATATGAGATGCGGGTTAGTACAGCTACGGCATATTACAGGCTTGGGAAAAGGAGACGAGTGGAGTAAACGAAAGAACAAGTAGTTTCTTCAAATCATATTGTAATTTATTATATAAGGAACATGTGTGCATGTGTAAAAACGAGGTTTAATAGTTCCGGAGGAGTGCTGTTGTAACTGGTAAAAACTGGGATCGTAAAGGGGGGAGAGCTCGCAGACATCAACTAGAATCCCATTATCCGTAAAAGAAAAGTGTGTGTGTTAGGTAGGATGTTGATGTTCACGGTTTACATGTTGTGAAGCAATCTATCCGCATGTTGTTGTGGAGTACAATGTTCCATTACTGATAAAATAGTGATTTGATCGATACTTTAACTACCTTTTCGCGAACAAAAGGGAGAAAGTAGAAGAGAAAAAGAGTTTTCTCTCCCTTTTGTCATTTTCTCTGTCGAAGGAAGGGATATTGAAGGACTGGGGGTGTAGGGACATAATAGTGTTTTCGTTTTTCGATATATAAGTGATAATAGTTTGGTTTGGTGTAATGGAAAAGATGCATAATAAAAGGGAAGTGTGAAAAAAGAGAAAATAAGTTGGTGATTCCATCATAATATCATCACGGCTTGCAATGGTTGTACCGCTTGGTGGTGGTGGTGGCCTTCCATATGTTGGTCCTTGGGGCTTTTCGGATTTCTTACGGAAATGGGAATTTCATGTGGCTGTGGAAGCTCGTTATCACCGGCGGCCGCTTTCCCCGGAAAATAGTAGTGCAAGTGTTGTTAGAAGCCAGACCTGTGCAAAAAGAAATAGGAACTTGGAGAGCTGCCGCAAAGTCATTGGCGACAGCGGGAGAAGCATCAACGGCATCAACAACGGTAAACAAATTGACACCTTCGAATGGATTTTGTTGTTGTCATCATCTGCTCTGGGTGACAATAAACCTGAAGGTCGATCTCATCTTCTTGGAAGCCCACCACCAACCAGTTCCCCTCATCACAGACTTATTCCCAATTTGCAAAGTTGTAAAAGTCTGCCCACAGCTGTGTCTCTCCGCAAGAGAAAGGCCCATCCCCAACTTGAGTACCATTCCCATCGTCATCACCATAAGAAGCGTGATTGGCATAATCGAGAAGAGATTACTTCACCCAAATTCTCACCCCACTCTTTTTCCCATTTCGGGGGAGAGGGAAGTGAAAGCAGGAGCAACTCCAGGAGAGGAAGGGAGAGAACCAGACTTGTCTTTCCAACAGGCTCTGATCTGGAAAACAATAATGGCCTTATTTGGGATGGCTTGGTTGCTCAAAATGCGCTCCGAAATACGCTCCGGCAATAAGGTCCTCCTTCGACAGCGATTTCTTTCTTTTTTTATTCCTCACAGTTTAAATATGCGTATCGGTGAGTAGTGAGTAGTCTTTCGTGCATATGTTGTCGAATCGACTACTCAACCCCTCGTGAATACCTAGGCAGAATATGTTGCAGAGCAATAAGAAATGCAACGTTAATGTAGCAAGTTGTTTGCTTCTGCACTACTCATTGATTCGCATACAACATCACATCCTTTTTTCTTCTGCTTTATCCTTGGGCTAAAACTAGGGAGTAATCACGCTCCATTTTTTTTCTTTTTTTCCGTAGTAATTCACAAACAGATTTGCCTTCGATCGATTCGTAGAGCAGAGGGAAAACTATGTTTTTGCAATAACGAAGAAATGCTATTTTCTGAATGCTTTCCCTTAACATATAGATTGGATAAGTGTCGCGCGTCTTTTTCCTTTCCCCTTTTCTCATATCCCATGTGTCGATTTTCCCACAGGCCACAGGTCTCCCTCTTTACATTTAACTCGTGTGAATTTCTTAGCATGTGATAATGCATGCATCCTAGAATTCAAGCTTTCCCATTTTAAAAAAATTGAAAGAGAAAGTCTCCTCCTCGGTTTGGGTTCTTGGGCTTCAATTCAAAGGGAATCGATGGAGAAAGGATACTTCCAAGCCAACAAATGCTTTCCAAGGTGTTCCAACTACTTTTCTCCCTTCTTCTCAAAGCTATTAACTGTAAGTAAGGAAGAAAGTGGGAGAAGGAAGAGAAGGAGGAGATTCGCGTCATGAGATATTGAGAAATACCCTGAGAAAATGATGTTCTAGATACTTACATGGACGGAGCCCCTCTGTGAGTTGGTAACTGGAATAAATGCATCCGGCGAAAGGAGTAGATTTGTGGCTAATGGCTTTAAGCCCCATATTGCCATTCCCCTCTTTCCTTTCCCCTCCATCCCTTTCCTCCTCTTTTTTGTTGGATATGTGCCAAAGAAACTATGCATTGGGCGCGTGGCTTCCTGACAAATGTCGTAAAAGAAGTATGTTAGGATGTGACAGGAAATTACTATCCATCCAAACTATATGTGCTCCAATAATGTAATGGTGGGTAATTGACGGGCAGTCTTCAGCTTTACCATCAATCCGTTTGGATGCGTGTTAAAATAATTTGAGTCGAATTTTTTATAAGATTAAGTCAGATAAATATTGGCCCATATCTGCATGATGCACATGACTATGAATGGTTTAAGCCCAAGGATCTTAAATTTATCGAGAAAGGGATGTGGCGTAAACTATTTAAAAAAAATATCAGCGCAAAGGACCTTATTGCCTTGAGTTATTGCTAAATTAATGGTGCGCTTATTCAGTGTCACCACCATCTTCATCATCATCACCACCATCAACATGACCCCCAATATCAAACCTCCTATCACCATCTTCAGGATGGGATAGGCCCAAGGGAACAAACAAAGCTAGATGCCAAGGAGTTAATGGACTCTGGAGGCGGAGGAGGTGGCGACGGGCTAACTTGTATTGAAGAGAAAAACTCACCTTGTAGTATCACCGCTGCTCAACCACAGCATTCTAGTTGTCACTGTGCCTGCTCCCGACCAGTTAGTTGTCTGAAGCAAAATGAAAGAGCTGATGATGACTCACCCTGCAGTTATGAACGGGGTGGGGTTATGTGTGATCTGGTGTTGGCCAATGCAAGGACACGAATGGACAACGGAGGCATTGGCGGAAGGACGTTGCACCATCAGCAACAACGACGAGAAAGAGATCGTAGTCTAGATAGTTATGCGACGACGGGTAGAAAGGGTATTCTTATGTGGAAGCCCAGACGGGGTCAAAGTGAAGGTGATTTGTCGGTTGATCCAAATCCCCCATTTCTTTTGCCGCCGCCACCACCCCCTCCGACTGTAAAGCGGAGGCAATTTAACCAAAACCAACTTGCACGGAATAAGTCCCCATCCCCCTACTATGACTGTGATCGGTATTCCTGCCCGTATGGGAAAGAGCTTCGCTGTTTGTGTCCGCCGACTCCCTGCTGTGAAGTCCATGGATTTCCAGTTTACTCCCCGTGTCCATCAGGCCCGGCTGGAGAGCAAGGGCCGCCACCAAAATTCCAGTCACATTCTGACACACTTCCGAGAGCCCACCAACATCAACAACAACAACAAACACCACCTCAGCCACAAGGAATTCTTAGAAATGCAAATAGTTCGCAAAGTCACAAGCCTTCCCAGCCATCTTCGCTTCCGATTCAATGTCCTGAAGAGTTCTATGACGGTGGTATCGTCAGTGTCGCTGGCAGGCAGAGACTTTCTACGCCGTCCGAGTTTTATAATCCACTTCCGCCGGTGTGCCAGTGTGAAGACTTCTACAAATCCCTCCCACCCCCAGTTCTTCCACCTCCGATGCCACCGGATAATAGCAACGAATTACGAGCTCATTACAGGACAAATAGTGATAGCTTTAGTGGTTCGGTGGTGGGACTGGTGCATGCCGACAATCACGGACCTTTGTCGTTGGGTTCTAGTAATAGGATTCCAAGTATTGAGACTTTCATCGATCCCCCGGAAAATTACGCATCTGCCGATAACCCTAAAGGTAGAAGTTGTTTGAAAGTTTCACCCAACTTCAAGATTTTAATAAATCTATATTGCTTGTGTATAATTTTGAATTTGGTAAATACAAGAAAGTAGAGCATTCGGTATTTTTGGTGTCAAAAATAGAACATAAAAATATTTAGGCCAGGGTATGAATATTTGAGGGTAAAATGACAGTTTCGGGTTGCCTGTCATATTCGGTAAAATGTCTTCGTCAACTTTGCAAACCACTGAAACTGCAAGTTATACTTTATCTTAGTAATACATATTTCCAGCTGCTTTGCTTACCCCGTTGTTTGACTAGCGTTCTGCATCGAAGTAAAATGAAACAGTTCCTTTTCATGGAGGCCCCCTTTCCAATACAAAACAGAAAACAAGTACCTCCCAAAGTTTCTCTTTACACTACTCTTTTCAGTCATCGGCATTCTTTTTGAGGATGATAATGCCGACAGCTGAAGAGGCAGAGCTCAAAAAGTCTTGAAAAAATTTGAGGACTTTCCCCCGTTGTATTCCCTTCCATAAAAGTTTCGCATGATCGAGGAAATGCTTGAGAAACCAACAACCAACCAAGCATTACTACATCTTGAGCGAAAAGTACGTGGACTGAATGACTGATCCATTATTTTTAACTGGAAAAATCCATCTGCCTCCAGTAGGAGAGGAAATGGTTGGTGTCATAAAGTCATGTTCGTTTCGTATGCAGTGTGTAAACGGGTTTTTAACAAACTCAACTCCAAAGCTAAAACGACTTAAGCCCGACATAATTTATTCTTAACATAGACATTTTATCCACAGATGTAATTTTTTGCGAGTTCCGCGCTGAAGTTTCGGTGTGTATGTTTTGATTTCTAAACTGCACATTTTATTACATGGGTTATTATTATTATAAAAGCGGCCTATTTTTGGGGGTTTTTATACTGTGGAAAGTTATCAGCAGGCTTGACAAACATTCGAGAATTAGGATGGTGGAAAGGAGAAAGCAAATTTCCGGTGGCTGCGTTAATGTTAATGTATGTGTAGTATTGTGTAGGATGTGAACAGGATCAAAATAAACAATGAAGTATGTGGAGGCGTAGTTTTAGGGATACATCGCAAAAAAATAGTTTTCAGAATATTTAGAAAGTTTTCATTATGTGGTCAGCTTCATAATCCCAATATTCGTGATCTCCTAAAAACCCGTAGAAAAAAAGTTTATCTTTTTTTGTTTGGAAAAACCAATTTTTGCTGCGGGGAAAGTTTCCCGAGCCCCTCCAACATAAACTAGTGTTAATAGCTGATGTACAACAGAGTTTAAAGAGGCTTCCCTTTAACTACGAAAACTATTGGAGTTCTGATGTGCGGAGGATGAATGCACCGCAGAATAACCGAGACACGCACGTAGCCTATGGAGGGATATATGGCTTATGGAATCGGCGGAGAAATCGTGTTTGGGGGAAAGCAGCTGTTGGTATAAAACGTATTAAGTTTAGGAGCACAGCAATGAAACGGAGAATGTTGATTTAGAAGTTGATGTATGAGTGCGAGCAGTATTCAACTGCTGATGCGCCAGTGCTTCAAATCTGGACAGAGAATTTGATGGATGAAGATGAAGGTGAAAGTAGAGATGGTCGGGCTTAAGTTCATCTTCTTATGTAAGGTTGTGTTTACTGCAACTGTTTAATTCATGTAAGTATGGATGTACACATTCTTATATAACGTGAGGCCACTTATCTAATTATGGGAATTGAGATGAGTCTGCCAATTTGGGAGTGAGCTTGGAAATATTTCCAAGAGACCACTAAAAAGGCATTTCAAAGAATTTAAGAAACGTAGACATTTTGGGGGAAAAGTAGGCCGCTGTATGCATCCACTTGTAATTATCACTGTGCTTGGCTGGCTTCTACGCTCATGCGAAAATGATGAAGATTTCTTGGAGAGAGCTCTAGTTAGGAATGAAATGATACAGATGTTTGGATGGGAGGATATTTTAAGTGGATGGGAAAACTAGGGTTTTGATAGCTAATAGGATTTGGCAGCCTTACTAGACCAACCAGAGCAGTTTCTCAGTACAGCCAAAAATATTTTTATTGGAGAAAGTCATTTCTCTTTTGGACTTGGCGTAGCTTCTCTGGTTTGGTCTAGCCTGGACTATGCACTTTTTCACAAATCTAATCTAAATTTGGACACATACATGCATAGATAAGGGTATAAACTGTCGATCTGATATGGTTGACTTTAAATAGGAAGTAATAAGGGGGACAGTTGGCTTTCTCCGTATCTTTTCTTTGTTAGCTGTACCTTTGTCCTGTCTGATGATAAGGCATTTTTGCCATAGTTTGTGAGATGAAATTGGGTAAGTTTGAATTTTTTTTAGATTGGAGGCCGAACGGAATTGGAGAGCTGTTGTATAACTGAAAGTTTTGGCCCTTTTTCGAAACTATGGCATGCCATCCCACTACCGTTATTGACGGTTTTTGGGATGAAAAGAATAGCGTAAAGGAGATACAAGGGCATCAAAAGAACTTTCTTCTTATTATGAAAAAGTGGAATGAATGAACAAAATAGCTGTATGTGTGCTGTATGTACGGTTGTATACTTTGGTAAGGCCATCGTGCCAAAGCATACCTACCTAGTATTTGTTCCTATAAATGACTTTCCAATGAACGGTAAGTCCAGTATGCTTTGGCCAAAATATGTAATCTTCTAATGTACAGTACAGACTACAAGGTTGATAGAGAAAGCATGAAACGTTATCTTCTCAGCTTACTCCTGGAAGGTATATCGTTTTAATGTCAACAGGACCTACACATGACGTAATACTTGTATAGATATGGTTGATTTTCTCATATCGTCATTTATGAAATATTTTGCATAATTTTTGCACATTTAATATGGAAATTTAGCAAGGATATGAAATTACACATAATGTAAGGATTAGAAAGTTCACTTGGATTACGTTACACAATATGGATGCTGTGACGGGATCATATGTAGACTGTTTCTGCTTTCTGGCTCTTCAGCTTAAAAATAGTTGGTCCTTTAAAAAACGCAAGTTGAACTTTTTAAGTTCATGTTCACTTGTATACTGATACTTATGTAATGTGGGCATTTATGTACATACACCCAGACATTCACAGAATTTCACTATCGTCATGAGCCAGCATCCTTCCGTTGTTAGAGGAAGTTTGTTTTAAAGTATGTACCTAGATATGTTGAAGTAAAAATTCCGGACTCAACTTTCCCTTCTCCAACTTTCTCCATAGTTTGTTTATCCTCTGGTGTACTGTTATACTTTACAATTGTTGTGACCCTCGGTGAACTTATCGTATGGGGATGCAGTAGGCATTCAATGATAAGATAACGGGAACGACACGTGTGTGTGCGTAAACACATTCACAATTGCATTGTCTCTTTTCCCTCCTTTTGTGGGGAGCAGTGGCAGGGAAAATTTGAATGACATGTTTCCTTTCAGTGGGATTGTATACTTATGTTATGCTGGTTGCAATTCTGAATGGGTAATTATAAATTCTAAGCCAGACCTAGCTTCACACATTTCATGTTTTTCTATATGGAAAAATAAGTTGTAAATCAACACTAGTCAACGATAAACACACCTAAACATTCGGAAACTGCTGATTAGTTTCAACAAGCCATGTTTTTCCAGCCTCTGTAGTGCTGGGACAGGAATTACTTTTTGTGACGCAAGTTATAGTTCTCCCTGGACGAAAGAGATGACTTTAGGTTATGTAAGCATTATCTGTCTGCATTTTGTTTCCCTTACGTTTTTTTTTCTCAGAAACTAACTTTCACTCCGGGTACTTTCACAGCATAACATAATTGGCAAGAGGGTTGTTGGTGTTGAGCTAGAAGAATGAAAAGAGCGTGGGAGAGAGAATACGCAGAAAAATCCTGAATTTGTATGCTTTTAGGGTTGGACAAACAATGGAATCTGCTTTACAGCTTTCTACAGCTCCAAGTTAAATATTTTGACGGGAGTTGTTTCCTCTTTGTTGAGATTAAGGATGTGAAACGGATCAACGAGTGAAAGTCGATCCATTGTTGATTCAGAAATGCACGGGGCCTACTGGATTGGACGGACAATTTCCGAAAATCCCGAATAAATTGGCTACTGTAAGAAATCAAAAAAGGAAACATGAATGGGAAATAAATATTGGTTTAAATCCTCCCTTCACCTTAAACGGCTACTTTCCTCTCTAAACATTTATTTTGATTGCATTCCAGCCATCAGCTGAACATGGTTAAGCCAAACATAGTGCCTATAAACTGTCCCACTGATCACCGTATTTTTACTGGAATTGGAGAGGGACCGGGCTAAAGAAAGTAAATAAAGCAGCAAACAGCTCTGACATTTAATAGCTGGGAGAAAGTTTTCCATTCAGCTTTATCTGGAAACTCGGCCACTGCCAAGAATGAAATGATTTGTGAGGAACAAAGCAATAAAATGTGGGTGGGCACGTGTACCCAGTCGGATTCAATTTTAGGCGTAAAAAGTGTTAGAAAAATTACCCATCCCAGCTCGTAATGTAATAATAACAGTTCCATTTCTTTCATTGCTGGCGAGCGAGGGAGCGAGCGGGGGAATAACAAGAAAGTAGGAGTGTGTGAAAGTCCGTATTATTCTACTTTTATGACTTACTTCTACCATTGACTTATTGTTAGTGATCTTTCTTGCCTGAAAAGTTCCAAACAATCAGTACACATAAAAGCCTTATTTTTTCCCTTCCATCCACGGACACAATTTTTTTCCTCCCTGCTCGTTGTCAACTAGAATGAGGTATTTTTCTTGACAAAAGATCTAGTTGTATTGGAGGGAATGAATAGAGCCAAATAAATGGAAGTTTTTTTCTGCTGACGAAATGAAAGAACGTCTCTTCTCGTGTGATTACTCTGATCACTCTGTCATGGTCATGTCTTAGCTAAAGCACTTTTATGAACTGATCGCGAGAAAGACAAGAAGTGAAAAGAAAATTTTCCCTGTAGAGATTTCCACTTTTTTTTCTTACTCGATATTTTCAGCTTAAGCGCGACAAACTGCGTGATGGAGATGGCACAAGCTGTACACTGTGATAGTAGAGTCTCCAATCCAAATCAAGGAAAG
>JAQGAI010001550.1:0-14426 GCA_034696905.1 Lepidocyrtus violaceus | reverse complement strand
GAGTATGAAGGGATACGTATATCCCTACAAAAATAATAAAATGAAACAAGTTCACATATAACTACCTACTTCCTTTCTCAACAAAATCAAAGCTCATTATTATCATTCATCGTAATCATCTATTTGCAACACACACGCGTGCAAAAAAAAAAACCTTCCTATTTCGTTTTCCCTGCTTCGAAAAACTTCTTTTCCACCGTGAGCTTCATGAAATTCTCATTAAATGATAAGAGGAAAATGTGATTGAATGAGGGGACGACGAACGAGAGGGATCTCTCTCGCTCTTGAAAGAAAAGAAATATTAGCTTCAAGATGTTTTCTGACACGGGCACTGCTCCATGAAATTCTTTTAGCAAATTTTTACTCCGTACTTTTAGCTACTTATTTTCTAATCTTTCTTTTGTGCAAGTTGCATCTTACATTCAGATTATAATACGAAATGTCTATAATGCGTCTCTCTCTCTCTCTCTGCCTACTATCAAGTCAAGTTTAGAGGCTTTTTGTAAATTGGAATATATGAAAGACTCCTTTTTTACCGCCGTGTCGCCACCATAACATGACTTACTTCATTTAATTCGCTCTGCATACTGCCATCATGCCACCTCACCGTACTATCATCACCACCGCTGTATTACTATTCATCTTCTGGATGATCATTAAGTCGACGAGATTGCGGAAGTTGATATAAACTTAATAAAAGCCTTCCGCTCCCTCCTATCCTAACTCACTCTCTCCTGTGCTCTTTTGCAATTTCCTTCTGGTGCGGTGTGATCTGGCATAGTCCAAGGCGCTTATTCTTTCGAGAAATCTTCCACGCTCCTCCGATATACGTTATTTATCCACCTATCTATATCAGTATAAATTTCAGCAAAACGTATTATTCGTTATCTATCCGAATATTATATTACGGCTATAATGATAATAATAGGAGGAGGAGGGAGGCAGAAATGAAACCTTTTATCATTAGCTCATCCACTTTCCACAGCATTTACGAAGGTAAGTATGTAGTATTGTGCAACTATTAAAGGGAAACTTTATTTAGGAACTTCCGTTCATCTAATGCCCGCCTCACCTCTCAGTACTTTGGGAAGGCCATAAAAATGTTCATGAAGACGAAGATGATGAGTCGGATGAGAGAAGACCTGTTTTGTTTGACGATGATACAAGGAAGAAGCGTCATTTTAAGAAGCTAACGAATATATGGCAGACTGTTTAAGCCTAATTAGCTTGAAGCTTTAAAAGAAATTAGCTTTTTCGCTCGTTCAAATTTTAAATCTTTTGGTGTTACGGTTGAAGTTAAGCCCATTTAGTTTAGTATAGCGATTCATCACGGAAGATATATCTATGTACCTATTATCCATGTCTGCTATATCCATTAAATGGGATTCGTTAAAATTTGTTTTATTCTATATTTATTTTCCCCTTGCTCTGGACCATGTTCCATTTTCTTTGTACGGGAGAAGAATGCATTTCACTTCCTTTTTGTTTCGGATTAGCAGTCCCCAAGCAAAAAAAGGTAGACGCTAATGAGGAAGGAAGCCAAAAGTCGGAACTTTGCCAGATTTTACATACAATATCGACGCAAAGAGCTTTGGTTTTTATGGTCATATCTTGGATGTTGCAACAACTTGGAAGAATAACTGATCGGTGCGCCATGTGAGATGACTTTTTGCATTGTCTTATGAAATGACATCCCCACTTTCTTCAACCTCTACCTCAAAATGCATACTTTTGTGGTGGAATAACCAGAGTAAGTGGTTTTGCTATATCACAATCATAAAAATCTTTCTTTCAGAATGTGCCAAATGAAGAGGCTACAGCTACATGGAAAGCTCATCATCATTAGTACAATAAAACGACATTAATGAGGGCTTTCTGTCAGCAACAAAACCTGGCTACATCACATCATCCACCCAAACATATACAAACTACTAGAACTGGGCAAGACGTGTGAAACTAAACTTCATTTTTATATTGTGAAATAGTTTTTTTTTGCCAAACGTTACGAAATGAACACACGACTACGTTAAAACCTATATGGAAAGATAATGTCATTAAGAAAAAAAGGCGAGTAGGTAGTTTACATATATCCCGCACATTTGTATTTCGATTTATTTTATGGGTTCATGCAATGAAAAAGACTGAACGCACGAGAGAGATGTACATTCTTTTCCGAAATCACAGCCAAGTTCCTGTCTTTTGTGCCGTATATAAAACCATTGCTCCTCTAATTTCGCCTTTCTCTCTTTCCCCATTTCTCTTGTTTGCCTTATAGAATCGAACAGTTTTTTTTAGTATTTCATTCTGACCCGGTTTTCAGGAAAACACAGCTTTGTGCACAAATCCCTGTCAGTTTGGTGAAGTGAAACAATTTTTTAAGTAAAATGGAGTGAAAGGAATGGTGGGGGAAATATTTGATGGGACAAAATAAGATTGGTTCGTAATGCGGAGGGAAAGTAAATGCGTGTAGACACACAATAAAACGATCAAAATATATTTTCCATATAAGGGAAAGCATCTTAAGTTAAAGCTACATGTTCGGTTTGGAGTGAAGTGATCCGGCATGGCTTCCTAGAAGAAAGGGGATTGTATGTATGCCTCTTTCTTTTCTGTCCGGATTGGATGCAACTTAAGTAGGTATATAAACGTGCGCTTTTTATCCGTGGAAATGGGAAGCGATTGTGCCTAATGGAAGGTAGTTGAGGCTGCTTTGGCCAATAAGTGTAATATAATCTGCTTACCTGAAGAGAACTGCCGCACCGGCAATGGCTCCACCAGCTTGAGCTGTCAGAAATAGGACGAATCGGAGAGGTGAAATGTACTTAATAGACGTCAAAGCAATTGTGAACGCTGGGTTGAGATGAGCTCCCGGGAAGACCTGGTAAGTTAGGGCAGCGTAGGCCAGAGCGGATGCAAACGCGACGGAAAGAAAAGGAGGAAAGTGTCCTGTCCATGGAATCGACACGCCACAGACAAAGAAGACATAGCAGAGCGTGCCAAGACATTCCGCCACCACACATCTCCACAGCTCAAGTGATCGAATCTCGGCTTGAGCACTTCGTACACGCTGAGGATATTCTGGGGTGAGCCGGCTGTGGGAGTAATGGATTCTGTTTCCAGAGCCCAGTCCACCTCCTCCTTCTCCAGTGGATCCGGCAGGAGCGCCATTTGAGCCGCCAGTGAATTTGTCAAGAAGAGGGTTATTAGGATCCAACTTGGCCATGTCCAAGAGTTGGTCCAATTTCGCTTGAAGTGATGTAAGCCTCCCTTCAATCGACATTTTTACTGTCGTATAAAAAACTACACTACGTATTTAGATCAAGAGAAGAGTGAAGGAAACTCGGAGGATTTCCTTCTTCAACAGATTTACTTTCTCGTTCTTACGTAGCCAACGAGTTACGACTTTCCTGATCCAATCCAAATCCCTAAATTTTATTAATCAACTGGGTTTTGTTTATTGCCGGAGAAAGGGCTACTTAAGCACAACAGCAACAATGAACTTTTCTCCTCGAATCATTCCACGACTATAATAACCAGGAACACGAAGACAACGTCCACTACTTATCTCATTCTTAGGTATATGTATCAAAAATATATGAAGGTATCACACCAATCTCTCTCCCCGTCCCTATATATCGTCCTCACTTTCCACTGATTACTTTACAGTTACTACTACCGCACTGCTACTACTACTGTCTTGTTGGAAAACACGTTAAAATTTTAATTTTAATCCCGGCTTTCTCTCCATGTGTGTGCATGGGCAAGGAAGTGAAGGGAACTAGTTACGACTGTGAACTTTTATTGTTACTTTCTCCTAAAATGCATTATTTACCGCAGAAGCGGCAACGGTGGCAATGGAGATAAGTGTACAAGCTCAGGACCCAAGAGCAGAGGCTGGAGACTGCGGATCATGTTCTGCTTATTCTCTGTTTTTCACAGTTCGAGAAAACACTGCAGAAGACATTCACTGGAATGGTATTATTGGTACTTGGACTGTTGTTTCCAGAGAGTCTCCACTCTTACCACACACACTCATGCATGTTATGCAGCACAACACTAGAGAAAAGAGAGTTTTTTTGTTGGCTCCATGAATTGCTACAATTTGTTTTGACAGCGTGGCTTCTCAGTTCGCACCTAGATTTCTTTTCTCCTGTTTTTAACTAATTTTCCTCCCATTCACGGATTCTCTGTGTAGCTTTCCCGTGGAACTCTGAAGGGAATAACTTTGCACAATTACTATGGTCAATAATGTAAGGGTTGGAAACAGGATGATGGTTTAGTGTACAAAAAAGCGAAGAACAAGTTATGGGTAATTGGTTAAGGTAAGGGTTTTTTGGTTAAGGGAAGGAGGTGAATAGGTGCAGAGGGAATTGGAATGGTGATGGTGAGGGAAAAAGGGGAAAACTGAACTTGGTGTTTAAGCTACGTCTCTCTCAAGCAAAGGCGGTGCGGTCTGCTCAGGACGGAGGAAAAAAGGCTTCTGGAGCACGTTTGGATGAGAGCCGTATGTTTTCTCATCCTTTCCCTTCTGCTCTCATAACCATATCCATTCCCTACCGATGCCGACTACTGAAGCCAGCTCTGCATGCAGTAGAAAGAAACGAAAGATCGTCATCCCGTACAATGATACAAGGGCACCACAACAGTGAGCAGAGTGGAGATGATAGAAGCACCGAAACCACTTTTTCTTTACGTGTACTCCACACTTACGGCTATTGCTTCTGCAGAGATCGGACGGACCAAGCAAGCTAGGCAGTGTTTATGTAATAAGAAGATTAAAAAAGGCTAGTTTTGTCCGCAATGATTCAGCATAGCATCAATAGAACGATATTCTGTTTTAGCTGCAGTTGAGTTGCGTTTTGCATTCTGAGTTTTTAGGAGATTTGTAGAAGTAATTGTAACATTTTGGTTTGCCACCTCTGTATTTTCTGAATTGGTGGAAATTTTATAGTTAAAGCTAGCGGAGGCAATGAATGGCTAGTTGTTTGATGAAATATGTAAATGTTTTGAAATAAATGTTTTAAATATTTACATTGACATTACATTTACATTTAACATTACAAATATAATAGACGTGAACTTGATATGGATGTTACTGATGAGCAGTCAAATGATAAGTCAAAGACGATGAATGTTTCCTACTCTTGTAGCAAGGGTATTGTAATGCCCAGTTATTTAACAATTTAGCAGTTCTCGACAAATGGGAACTATATTTTTTTGAACCACAATCACAAAAATGAACGATGAACTCCAAACACCATAATCATACGGCGGAAGGATGATACTGGCAATAATGGCAAAGCAGAAAAACTAGAATGTGCTTAGCCCTCTTGTAAAGCTCCGCTCAACAATATCAAAGGAGCTGGGTGAACAAAGGAAATGTTTTGATGGACCTAGATCCAAGTGCTTGATCAAAACAAACGTAGATGGCGTGATGGTCAACTTCTCTTGCAAGATGCAAACCTCCAACAACTTGCAACTTGTAACTTCTGATCTGATGTGTGCGATTTCATGTCAAGAAGATCGGAAAGATGAATATTGACGAAGTATGAACGGGGTAACTTGATCGAGGTAGTCAATTCTTCATTTTTTGGAAGAAAGTTTTTTTACTCTTGCTTTGTTCCAAGCTCTTCTTCACACATATTTTGCATAATCAAAACTTTGCTACACCTTCTCTTCTCACTTGTATTGGTTTCGCTATTCAAAATCAGAATAATTAGGCTAAAATTTGTTCATGTAGATTAGCCAAGCTGAACGAAATAAAAAATCCAGAACAAAAAGTAGTTTGAATTTGAAAGAGCATAACAGCACTGCACTGACAATGAGTTAGTGCAGTAAAAATTTAAAACTTTTACGTTGCGGTAAATTCAAAATTTGAATTTTTTAAATTTTTTCCGCTCCATTCAATTCTGTGAAAGGGTACCTATTCGGATTTCGATTCAGGATCAAACTCACAATTCAAGCAAAACTTTCTGAAAAGCAGCATTGTTTTCATCATACTGCAGCATGCATCTTGCTCATTTGCATAGACTCTCTCAATCAAATTAATGATGTTCGACATTTCATTGGTTAGCCACGAATTTTTCAGTACACACAGTATACAAAATATTTAGCTTTCAGGATTGATTTTCTCAACTTTTGTATGCAAATTAATTTTTGAAATCCTGAGCATGAATTGTACTTTTACATTCCAGTTTGATCCTGATTCTGTCAGTCATCAACTCATCTCTTTTTCATTTTGTCCATTGCTTATTGCACATTACCAGCAATCCGGGTTCGGGCGACGCCAAAATTCAAATTTTGAAAGTTTCCGAGTTTCGGACCTGAAGATTTACATTTTCAAATACGTTTTTGAAGTTAGCTCCTCTCCTACACAACGTTCACTCGTTACTTGTTCTGATTTCCATTCTTTGGAACTTCGGCTTTTGTGAGAAATACTTTTTCTCTCTTCTAAACAGCACCAATCTCTTTTTAATAGTTATAAAATATAGCTTCTGTCAAAGCTAATCATAAAGAGTGTCAATAGTTATCCAGTGTCATTCATCTGAACCTGATGTTTTAGATACCTAATTAGAGTAGGTAATTCTACTTATTCGCAATCTTATCAAAATATATAATCCTCAGCTTCTTCAAAAAATAAAAGTGAACCAAAGTATGTCATCGGAGAGTGAATGTTACCATAAGTAAAAGTTACCAGAAAATAGGTACACTTTTTAAATGCTAAAATAAATGCATTCAGCAGACCTGTGAACAAATATCTTCTGACTTGATCAACTTGGTTCTGAAAGTACTGATGACCGACGGAGACATTTCCTGCGTTTGAAATTTTTTAATTTGATTTTTACTCATGTTTCCGCCAACTCCACTGAAAGTAAACGCTTAAATCCGATTCTTCTCATTTTAGTGCAGTAAATTATGGGTACTTTTACTTACAGATGCTTCCTACTTACTTCCTCGATAAGGGAGCTCGCCCTCAACATGAGAAAAATAATAAAAAAGTGTTACAGTATTTGCTGATTACATTTAAAAATTCTCACGCTTTGTTCAATGAAATGAAGCGTAGCGATAAGCTCGGCTGATAGTCATCCAAATCATCATAACTATCATCCCGCCCGACTCCCCTTCTGAAGTACTTTACTGCATAAGCCAGCCTCAAGTCATTCCCTTTGTTGTTTTTGCAACAGTAATTATCAAAGTCTCCGTAAAATTCTAGTTCGCATGCGTACCGGATGAGACGAGGGTAATTTCTTGTCAGCTCTGATCCACTTTTCGTGCCTTCCTGTGCAAATCTGATTACGAATATGTCGTCTATGTACTTGTGTGTCTTATGTTTGTCTACGGATACCGAAGAAAAGCGTAAGTGGAATTCTTTCACCAAGATGAGGAGAGTATTTACAAGTTCCCAGTTCAATCCGTCCATTCTTTACTAAGCTTGGGAATTTTTGTCTCATTATGCAGCTTAAACTAGTACTATAATCGAAAGTTAATTATTTTGAAAAATCTATGACGTTCTCTTTCAGTTGTTTGAGTCGTATTTTATAATTATGAATCCCTGTCGAAGAATAATAATAATTGCTGCAGTGATAATTTAGCGCAATCTCATTCCTTAGTTTGTTTTATGCCGTGATATGCCTCAAGCGGAGTAGCACCTACTGATACAAACTGCAATTATTTAGATCGTTGACAATATCATCACAAGCATTAACTATTAATTATTAATTAATTTCCGATGCTGTTAAGCTCAAAATTTGCTACATACAGTTTTTTATGCATCTTTTGTAGTCATTTTTCTGCACCATGAAATCTCGAATTTGAGAACAAATAATCTTCATCCATCCGACAGTGAGCATCCAATGGTATAGAATATTGGTAATATCGTTAGATAATTTATCTTGTATAGTTTTAGTGAGTTGATTGAATACTCCTTTCCTAGTTCACAAGGTACACAGAATTCATAGGTTCTTAGCAAACAAGTACAAATATTGATTGTTCCAAGAAGGAAGTAAAAACATCAATATTTGAAGTTTAAATATGGTCCAATTTGATTATCAGTACTTTTCTGGGTATTTCCATGAAATATCTATTCACATTGCGTCAAGGTCGATATTCCGATTGAAAGCAAACCTTTCACGTTTTGAATCTCTGCGGCCGGCTATCTATCTCGATTTTCTTTACAATTCGTTGTGCGTATGAAATACAGAACGCAATTTTCAATGTTAGATTAGCTGAGATTTTACTGATGGATTAACCCTAAGCCGACAGAAAAGAGCAATTCCGCTGGGGAAGCCCAAATAGTACAAGATGCATCGAGGTTCGGTTGTTGCCAAATATTTGGTTTTCATTACAATTAATTGTCCAAGTTTTGATGTACAGTCTGTTTGTATAAACACGGCTCAAAATTTGTTACACGGTACACCATAATTTTAGGAACTAGTAAAACTAAATATTTTGCTTCTGACGATTGTCCGTCTTTCATAACTTTAGCTACTTGCATTGATTGACATGTATGAGACTATATATTATCAGACAATATTATCCCGCTGATAGTGACGATACACATGTAAACGCTTTTGATTAACTACGATTACCATGTGCTTACGTAATCATCACAAAATCCTCTCCATATTTCATGCTAATTTGACCCTTCCTCCATGAACTTCAAGTAAATAATAACAATGCCGGATTTTATATTACATGCCTGATTATTAATTACACATCTTGACACTAACCATTTTTACCAAAAGGGTGACTTTAATTACAAATCAAATGCAGAGGGTTGATAAAAGCATTTGCTTGTACACGATAGCTTCAATGGCTTGGGATTATAAATACTTCCTTCTTTTTCACGACTTGTTCGATGAGCTATGATAATAACTAGATAAGACACGAGAAGATTGTCATATTCCACTCAAAGTTTTATCGCAAAGATGGTCTCTACCTCTACCCTATCCTATCACATTCAAGGGATGTTTTACAAGCGTATAACAACCTGTATTTTACTTCTTCATTCATTTCCCATTTTTCTACTCATCAAATAAATATCCGTTGTTGGGTTATACGATATGATCAATGAACGACTGACTCGCCACATCACTTCTGGATGGCTTTTCTTATCGCTGACTATAATCATGATTCATTTCATACAATGTACGATGATGTAGGTAATCAAACTGTTCTCTCATGTCTTTCATAAAACCTTACTTTTCGATGGAAAAGTATATTTTTATATTTATTTATATATGCCTATAAACACATTAGATTTTTCAAGGTAACGAGTGAAGATTCACCCTCACATTTTGGACACATAGACATAATTTTTCAGTGGGCAATCACAAGCATTATCATGATCGTCACATCACCAACAACATCCATATTCATCCATGCAATCAAGATTGCAGTGGGGTAATTTTTGCATCACCACAAAACGTCGTCCGACCTTGCTGCGAGCGAGCTGCAACTTTGGGGTTTTGATCGTAGTCTCCGTGTGGTCATCAAATCTTCAGTAACCGTCATCAGCATCTTTACCAAAAACCAAAGTGATCATGAACGATGAGCGATCCAAAATTAGGCAATGGGAATTATTATCCAATCCTGTTGTTATTTTTTATTATTCAAAAATTTGTTAGCATCATACTAAAACCAATTAATCGGATCTTATTGTTAGTACGCAGAAATTGCTGAGGATTCAATAAGTAAGAGAAAATATAATAAGGAAAATAGAAACAAAATGCGAAGCGATCAGTGATCAATGGCACGATTTCGTAGGTACTCTTCTAACCAAATCCCAAACTCGAGGATTATTATGCAACCCGAGTGACATACGATACATGCTAATTTTTCTCACAAAAAATGAAGATGTGCCTGTTTTTGCTCCACTTGAAGTCGCAATACTGGAGATTACCAATCTCTAGAAATCTACCAAAACTATCTTTGGAGAATTCTTGTTTAAGTGGGACGCAAAGGTTGGATGGCTTCTTCTACCTATATAGCTTGTCTTCATCCATCATTAAGTATTACGAAACGAAACTCAAAATGAGTCAAGTAAAACTGAACTGTATTACCATTGCCAAGTTTTTTTTTCAACATTGTCATTTCTGAAGATGTTCCAATATGCCTAAAGGGATTGAATTTATTAAAAAAACTATAACGTCTGGCTCAATTAACAGCTAAGCTATTGAGATAGCTGGTAGGCCGCTGTTTTGAAAATTACCAGCTCTTAATTACTTACATAACCGTCTGCAAATGTGAATAGGTAGATGATAGCTAGCTTCACTAAATGACCGTTTGTCATGTCATATGCTGTACGAATTTTCAATTTTCTTTTAGCCGAGGATCATATTATGCTTACATTTTGTACCTACTGCAGATTCCATTAAGATTGCAGATTTGGATAACAACCCCGGCAGACTTGGAGACTAACAATGAGCATGAGCTGAACTTGAAAATGATTCTTTCTATTGCATTGTTGTCTCGCAGAAGGAAATGAATAAGACTCATCCACAAAACGCATTAATAATTCCCATTATCATCCTCCACTCAAACTCAAAGTACCAGTGCAGTGGCATTACTATACAGAAAATAGCTCCCTATTAAAATAATAGATTGTAGGGACACTTTTGCGTAGTTTATCAATCCGCAGGAGCACGTACTCATACAAGCCATATAACCGCCACACACGGCCTATCTCTTAAAACTACAGGTGCAATTGGCTTGCTCCCTCTTGACTAACTCCACAGGTTGATGATGTTGATGAGCACCAACTTGGTTGCTACTTCCACTTCCATTGTGTGTAGAAACAATTCTTAAACTTCATGAAGACTTCATGTTCTTAAGTTAGAAAACTCTTCATCTTCCTCCACCATCAACAGCAACTGTTGCTTTGTTGTCGGCACGGCATCACCATTCCTCCCGTAAAATAAAACAGAGCTGATAGCAGTAAGTGTAACTGAAGACGAGAAGGCGAAAAGTAACAATCCATCAGTACCTACCTATTACATTGTTATACCCCTTCTGTGTGCTTCTTTATCAGCGAACCATTACCTACTGCATACCTTTTGGCTAGGAAAGAAGGTAAAATTTTCTATGAAATCAAATAGGAACTACTACTGCAACTACAACTGAGGATATGTTTTACCTGGTATCAGCAGCAAGAACATGCTGAGCCTGCCGAGAGGTACTAGGAAAGATAGGGAGAGGAAAGCAGGAATCAGGAGAGGAATCATCACAAACTTATTCTCTGTCTAATCATAAGATTGTTGTTCCCAGTGATATAAGTACGACGGTGGTGATGCGTCGGATAATGCTAGGCCTAAATAAGATCTTAAGTCAAGGTGTAAACGCGTGTGTGAAGACGTTGGCTTTCAATAATCATTCAGTTCTTCCACAGCATCCACATGGTTCACGTCACTTTTTTTCAGGAAAAATACTTCAGAGACTCCGTGAGTGAATGAAGTTGGTGCTTTCTTGTTTTGAGTAAACATGCTTGTTTGTGAAGATGAACAAGTACCTATTTTACTTCCGCAATATGAGCCTCACCGATATTCTCTGATTGTGACAATGTGACAGGGTGGGCCTAATAATATTTTTGCCAAGTGTCAATTTCTTATGGATTTAAAAACATAAATACCCAGTTCGATAAAGTGAAAACTAAAAAAAAATGAAATTTTTACTTGCAAGGATTTAACATTAATCTAGTGAAAATATTTTCTAACCTAAAAAAAGTTGTGCAATAAATAATGAATAATCTCCTTTAAAGGAAAGTTCTTTTCAACTGTTTTATATCGGGGAAAAATCTCGATAGAATGGTGCCATGAACATGGTAACTTTCCAACTTTATTTGTAAACATGTACCATGACCTGCATGTAAAACGCTATTCAAGAACGCTTCCCTAAAACAACGACCCTTCGAAGAAGAAACACTGCTGAAAAAAAACCTTTTCATGAGTGAGAAAAGTATTTGTGTTTAAAAAAGGAGAAAAGAAATCTCATAACTCCATAATTTAAGGAACCTTTATGTATAGTGCACGAGGTGCACTGTTATCAGTCTGTGGATATGTATACCCACCACACACGGATCTATCCGAAGCGGGTAAGTCTCACGTTTTATTTTTACACGCTTCGATTCCTCCGTTCTATGAACAGTTAGACATATATTTCGCATCCCATCGCATCGCCTAGCTGAATGATGTGCCTGGGACTTGTAGTCTTATTTTTGAGTTATGCAGTTCAGTGCTTTACCAATACCAACATTTTGATGTTCATCCCCCCCAACATATTTACTTCCTCCTGAGAAAAATGTACAAATTCATTCCTGTTTTAATCATCTACCTTTTTTAACAAAAATAGCACTTTAAAAAGGTAAAGGGAAGAAGTCTATTTAGTATCTTAAGGAAGAACTCCCCAATTAAAGTGTTTCAATTTAATATTCGGTCAGATAAGTTTTTTTTTGGATCTTTCTCACTTTTTTTATCTTGAAAGTTTTTTACACTAATGCCAAACGTAATTGCGAATCGTGAATAGTAATGAGTTAGTAGAACAGCACTGATTCATTGATCCAAAAGCTCCAAATATTGTTATATAAAAAATTTAGTTTACTATCACTGTTTACCATCCAGTCATGGTCTAATGGATTCCCTGTTTAGAGAAAGATATCAACAAAATAAATGCCTATGCATAATATATTATACAATGTAAAACCTGTCAGACTCCGATTGTCTGGTGAAATCATAAATATGTCGGGTCAGAACAGAAAGGTTTTAAAATTGTGTCTAAATTGGTTCCGTGAAAAGTGATCTTATAAATATCAAAAATGCTTTGGAATGATCAGAATCATAAGCCAAAATCAGTTCGCAGGAGTGCCTTAGCATTCCTGTATGCTATACAGATCAACATCAACTCTATTAGGCCATTACTCCCTGAATATGATAATGTGATATGTCAATTTTGCATGTCCATTAAAGGTTCTGATCTGATCATACCAATCAACACAGGAACAACCAGTTCATAAATTTTGCCCTTCATTCTCATCCTATCATCGCAATCTGAATAAAAACTTCAAGAGTCGTGCCTGCACCTAAATGTAAAAAGCTAACATAAGAACTACCTGCCTGATATGTATAGATTTAATCTCACAATCAGCTATCTCTAGACTTCATCGAAAACGGTTAACAATAAATTATGAGGTGAGGTATGAGATGATTAATGAACTTGATCGTATTTACTAATTGATATGATGAAAACAAATATGTTGACCTGAAAAAAAAACAGGAATCAATCAATATTTCTTTTTCACAAATATTTATTACCTACATTTTGCTAAAAGCAAGTCTTCCAGCAGAGCTTTGTCGGCTAGCTCTAAAAAGGCCGTTTTATTTTTCACTCTTAAAAGATTTATTAATACCTGCTGCTGCTACCTAGAAAACCTGGAGTGTTATCATCTTAAAAATTGAGAATTTTGTCCATGGATCCTAAGCTTGACTTTGTAAACAAGCCATCCTAAAGTATTAAAATGGATTTGCTATTTTTTGTTAGTAACTTGCTTGTCTTGATGCATCATTTCATCAACTTTTTGCATTATCCTAAAAGAACCTCAACTGATAAGCTGCAGCTATTGCTCATCCTCATATCTATCCTTCTGTCCCTCTGCCATTTTTGACGAGAGGGAAAAAAGGCTGTGGATCGGATAAATAATATGCAGCTATATAATAGCAAGTGATTATAGGTTTAGACTTGTTAGGCAATAATAAAACGAGATTTGACCAACAACGAGGATCTTCTTCACTAGATTTTTAGGTCTCTTCAAGGCCGAGCTGTTTTGAAGAACACGAAGTTTTCTTTTCATTTATCACATTACTTCACAAAACCCATGGACAATATCGTCACTCTCTGTGACTGACTGCACTTTACTTGAAATCTGAATGCATGTACCTACTACGGCTAGGTAATAATGTGGACATCATCTTCCTGAAATTTATGCTCATTGCTCATCATCTGCCGCGAAAAATCCTCAGACTTCAACAATCGTATTTAACAAACTAACAGACAATGGTGCATTCCCTAATAAAGAGAAAAATACAAACAAAAAAATTGGCTGAATGAAATTCGATATTGTTATGATTATTACTATTTAATGAGTCACTGTAATTACAATAAATGAGCCTTTGTCACGTGTCTTATTGGGAAGCTCATGAGCTGCTCAACTTACGATTAGTATTACGAATCAGCGCGGCAATGTAAAAATTGGCAAAAAAAACATCCTTGCCATTTTATTAATTACTGCAATTGCACCAAACACGGAATAACAACGCAGCGAGTATTGTTACAGAGGAAAGGAGTTCTGGGTACTTGTAGTCATCTGATATGGCATGTTCTGTTGTGATTTGTGCTTGCGATGTTTTTTTTACATCGATTTCAAGAAACTGCGAAAG
>JAQGAI010001549.1:0-14426 GCA_034696905.1 Lepidocyrtus violaceus | reverse complement strand
ATAATTTTTTTTATATATAACTACTTATATCATACGTAGATGGATCAGCGCTATTGAAAGAAATACATACATACTTAATTATTTGGTTTAAGTTTTTGCAAAAAAAAACCTATCCGTCCGACAAATCCAAAAAAAGATTGGTTTATTTTATATGAATTTATATAAATTTCAGCCAATATCATCCTTCATCTTTTCATCCGCTCCTGTGAAGCACTTTCTTCCCCTATCCTGATCCTCCATCAATAGTAAAACAAGTTGCAAAAATATATGTTTAAAAAAACTACTCATCAGTCAAATAATATCTTACTCAGGTATTACGCCTAAAAACCACTTATACCTCTATGTGCAATCGACATATCAGCAGCAAGCTTACCTACATAAAAGAATATAAGTTATATAACAGCAACAATCCCACTTTAGCGAGCATGTAGGTATGCGCAAAAAAAATCAAAGTTTATGTTTGCTCATTGTGAGCGTAAAACTTACAAAGTCATTATATTTGTAAAACAAGCTCATAAAGATAGCTAAACTACCGAACTACCATTAAATCTGTCTATTTTTTCATCATATCTTTTTCAACCCTGTGGAGGAGAGTCGGTCTCGAGAAGAGTCACAAGCTATGTACTATGTACCACCTACCACCTATACTCATCTCATCATTTCTCCTTTAACTCCTTCCCATTTTCTTCACCAGCTCTTTCCTCGTACGTATTTACAAGAGTAAGTGGTGAGTATATATTTTATTTTATATAAAAAACCCACTGAACATTTTTTATGCATGTGCGTGTAAGAAAGTTATCCGTAGTAAATAAATCCATTCCACATCCACACACAATATGAAATACGATTGTGCTTGGGTTTCCACTCACAGCAGCAGCAGCAGCAACAACAACACAGGTTTCCTCTCTCTTTCAGTTAATTTATGTAACCTGTTCTAGTTCATTTACTCACTTACCATTAATACTTACAATTCAATTTTGTCCTCCTCAGAGTAAGTATAAGTATCTTCATTTGCTCGAAATTTTATTTACATATGAGTGTGTTGGGGTAGTTATTTTAAGTGTAAAAATATGTGGCTGCTTCTTAAAAAACATTTCATATCGGTGGAAATAAAACACTTTATTTTTACACATTTATATAAAAAACGAGCACCGAGCAGTAGTGGGGTTGATATATGATCCATTTTATTTGTCAGAAAGGAGGCACATGACTGCATTTAATGGTGGTCATCATCAAGTTTATCTAATTTTCTGAGATTAGCCCATTCCTCCGTCTTCCTTTGCGATGAAATGGGTTTAAAACGTTTAATGCAAATAATAGCAACTTCTTCATGTTTTACATATATTTTTGCAAATATGAGACGGAATAATGTGTTTCAAAATTCATTTTTTACCAAAAACAAAAGTCGCTTTTTTCGTTTTAATATGTAAATTAAGAAGTGCAAAACTAAAATATAAACAGTCCAATAAATAAAAGAGCCAAGTTTAACGATAACTTAATATAAATAGCCATTCCAGTTTTCCCCATCAATCAGTTATATTCACAGTTTAAGCTGCTTATCTCTTTCTCAGCCGGCTCATTTTGAAGCAATAATTGTTCATCAGAAAGCTAATGACTTTTATCCTCATTGTTGATTAAAATCAGGTTAATTACTCCACTCTGCCCTTTCTTCTGGCTTTTCCTAACATCATTACCTTGATCCATTCAACCATCCAGCTTACCATTATGTATCAAGCTACCCTACCAGTACCAAAACAAACCAACTAACCTTCTATACCTCCTCCTCCTCTCCATAATTAATTACCGATGTTTTGTAGATAGATCGGGAAGGAACGAGAAAGAGAATAACAGAAAGAAAGGGAGAAAAAATCAAGTAATTACAAAAAGTACTATAAAGTGATTACACAGGTATTTATGTTCCTAGCCCTAGTTAACATATCAACATCAGTTTTGTATGTATTTTTTTAAAATTATATTACACTATATACCTACCAACTCAATTGCCCCTGTGCCTACTACTACCACTACCCAAGCAAGAATAAGAGAAGGAAAAAAAAACGTTTTATTTTAGATAAATGCCTCCGGACTGGGTGAGAAAAGGAGGAAAGGAATATAAAAAAGGATTAATGATTCTCAACTACCCAACTGCCGTCATGCTGGGCTTGTGCAGCTCATTGCCAACGCACGGAGTAGAGTAGATTGATTGAGTGAATGAAAGCAATAACTGGTTGCAATTAATGCCGTGCCTTTTAGCCTTTTCCCTTTCGCCAAAGCGTATTTTATTGCCTTCGCCGTTTTGTGAGAGATTCTGCCGATTAAGTTACCACCAACAAAACACACCACCACCACCATCATTCTCATCATCATCAACAACATTAACATCGTCATCAGTAGTTTTACAAATCCGAAAGGGAGATGAGAAGGTAACCTTATCATTTTTATTGCTGTATTGTGTTGTATCAGTTTTTTCTTCTACCCTTTTGCTCTTCTGGTAAAGTTTACACATGCTTGAGCTTGATTTTGATACAAAGTAGACTATATATGGTCACTTCAAGACAAGATTCCTTTGGAAAAGAAAGTCACGCTAAACGAGTCATAATGAAGTCTTCTTTTGATCCAATTACGACGATAATTTAGTGACATATCAAGCCCAAGCCCAGCCAATGTGTAAACCTACCTAAGCAAATGTGTGCGGAATAGGCTATGTATGTTGTTCTTTTATTACAAAGCCAGTTTTTCGGCTTCATATGGGGCGGTAGAGAAACAGGACGTTTGTGGATTAATAAATGCTACATGAATGATGGATCATGTCTTCTTCCTTCTGAAAAGAGATTCGGCTCATTTGTGAAACCACCAAAGATATAATTCATGTCTTTATTTCAACTTTTTTTATTTTATTTTTAAATGGGAAGAAAGATGGATTCGAGTATTTAGGCCTCCATCGCATGTCCTATTAGTGGAAGCGGAGATGGATAAAGTAATTTATTTTATTTTGTATTTGGATTTATAAAAAAACTGCAAAGAACAAAAAGCTCTCAGCAAAGCACGTTTTTTTATAGATAGATTGGATTCACCTGCGGTAGATCATGGCTTGTAGCTGGGAGGGAGGGTTGTCACAATGACAATTTTAATGGTTAATTTACATTCATTGACTACCTTACTTTTAATTTCGCGTGTGTGAGTCGGCGGTATGTAAATGTTTGTGAGTGAATGAATGAGTTTGCCATTTTAGAGAGAGAAAAAGAGGAGCAAAAATACGATATATTACCTTCAAATTTTATTTTACTTTAATAAACATATTTCACGTCAGGAGCCCAGCCCGAAATATAGACGTTACATTAGTTTATTGGCAACTGGCGATTTCTTTATGAAAAATGTTTACCGATTGGGTGATTTTTCATCGTCAACGAAAGCCATATCGGTTTAGCAATAAATTGCGAAAGTCCAATGCTGCTGAGATCCGTTACACTTTTTTAATATATTTGTTCCAAAACGCAGTATCCACTTTCCACCTACGCAAAACATTGAAATGCTAAATCATCGCCTCTGACAATGAGAGGGAATAGTTTGATTTATTCAAGTTATAATATAACAATGACTTGGTTCTACTTAATTACTTTCATTTAGATTTTCTTTCGTGCATGATCAATAAAATATTAAGCTTTTAGCATCCAATCAATATCAAAGTTGCATTTTTGTAGGTTATAAAGACGGTGTAAAGAAAAATGTAAAAGTTATTTACAGTTCCATATTGGTCAGATTCTTACTTCCTATTATTTCTTATCAGCCATTGCAGATTCAAAAGCTGGTGGTAACTTGACATATACGTCATCATGATATTTTCAAAATGGAATTGGTCCAACCAACTCATCTTCGTTCAAAATGAATTTTCCAACTCATCTTCGTTCTTTTCATCTTGTTATTTAACTTTTCTGATGAACTGAAATTGAACCCTGTATAATTACACGGTTCAAACAATAATTTACATGCCTACTTAACTACCATATTTTTACCTCTGATTATTTAACGGTAAAAAAATAAGCACGAAAAAGATAACATTTAGTATTTAGGCTTCAAATTATTATTTAGGTAGGCAAGCGTAATATTTGAATTTCAAATTAAATTACGTATTATTTGTTTTGCCTACCTTATCATCTTCAGATCTCTTGTTCAAATAATACATTAAAATCACTCAATTATACAAATAAAAGAGGAAGAAAACAAACAACAACTTTGTTGCAGGCTGCTACTTCATTTACAAAAATTAACTCGTTAGACAAAAAGATATAAGGGGCGCTCCTTTAAAAGTGATCATCAAACATAGCTACATACCTACCTATACAGTCAAATAGATGAATGAGTTGGTGTAGATAAAGCAATAAATACATCATATTACGTTTACCTAATAATATTATTATTACTACTGTATTAAGTGGTTTCAAAGAATAAATAACCGTATGCCATATCACCTCATCATATCATATCATTTGCTTTCATCACTCAATTCCTTTTGGCAGGACTGGAATGATGAGATGAAGAGTTGAGGAGGAGAGGAGGAAGATGCCAGAGTGAATCTTACTTTACTTGACTTTTACTGCCGTTTAATTGGCAGTAAAAGTTTTATTACGGGGGAAGGCGGAGTTGTTGCGTGTTTTTATGATGGCTCCTTTTACCCCTTTTTCTTTTCTTTTCATTTCACTCTCTTCTTGCTGTTGTGCTTTCAATATGTTATATGTTGACTTTGGTCTCACTCACTCAGGGCCATGGCTTTTGTTGATATTTTTTTCGTTAATTCCTCCCAAGAAAAAAAGGAAGAATTAGGAAGAATATCTCATTTAATACTTTGACTTTGAGACCTCCAGAAACCAAATTAGGTATAACCTGTTTGCTTCTTTCCTTTTGAAAGAAACAAAAAACTTCTCCCTAAAATATGTTTTTTTTTCCTCAAGTGAAGCCATTTCATTTCTTTTAGGAACAAAGATGAATGAGAGGGACACGTGGGCTACAGTAATATTGGTGGCTTAACCAAATAACGTATTTACAAAGTGCCATTTATTATTACATTACAATCATCATTATGAATACCTTCGTTTTTTTACGTCTTCCAAACAAACGACTAACGCAACACCATCGTAAACGGTTTTATGGAGTATTTCCCTCCGACCAAACATATACAACCAAACACCAACTTGACCGACAGCCGTTACCCTACAGAAGCCGAAGTTGAAGGTAGTAATAATAGTTGTTGTAAAAGTGAATGAGCTGTTACATAAATACTTACATAAACTTACGATGTGAGTAAAATGGCTGCATACAAAACCTAAATGTGTGGTATGGTATGGTAAGGGGTAATAGTAATAGGTAGCTATACATCTCGCTCTTAAGGCATAACTACGTTTATAATGCTTGTAAAGAGTTTTGGGCAAAATGGGCATTTTCTTGGTGGCTACTGAACCAGTATGATTTTCCCCTTTTGTATTAATTAACCAGGCATGAATAAATGTGTAAGGGGCTGGCCTAACTTGAAACAAACTTGATGGCTGCCGGAATTGCTGTTAACGATTTATCATTTTTTTTAAATCTTTTGAACTGCTGGGTACAATTTTTTTTATCAGATAAATATGCATATTACATATATTTTTACTGGAGCATAATTCATAATCTCTTTTGAATTATCGATTCATCTTCATCATCATCACGTAATAAAAAATATGGATAGCCGATACTCAAACTGGACTGGATACAAAAGATTCAAAGATTACGAATTCAACTCAACTATTATTACTCAACAAATGCATTGATGACAGATGGCCATAAAATTATATTTAAAAAAAGCAGGTGCATCCTTGAAAATGTTTTGAATAACAAATAGTTCTAATATTTTGGACAAATAATAATAATAATGAATGAAAAACTTAAAAAAATGGATAAAGATTGGATTAAAATTTATAACAAAATTTATTATTTCGGACTAAAAATATCTATTGAATTATGCGACGGGCTTATATGTACCAACCTTCATCATCACTTTTGTTGACAGGGGCCAGTCACAAGTTATGTAAAATTCATCCTATCAGAATTATTTGTCAACGAGTTTTAAATGAGCTTTGTGTAAATATCACATAAAAATATAAATTGAAGGATTGGGAAACCAATTGGAAGGCAGGGGCCAACCCTTTCAAACAAACAATGTACATACATGATTGTATATTGTAATCTGATCTGTTTTGCCGTGAGGAAAGGGTTGAAACGGGGTAAAAATGGTCATCCGTCAAATAACCTATTTAGTTATGCATCGATACCCATCATCCCCATCCTTATCCCAAATACCTTTCTAAATACCCTCCTCGTTTCACTTTCACATAATCCTTAAAAATTAAACTGAACAATGTTATGATGGGATGCACCCACCCCTTTGGTTTCCAATCCTCCTTCAAATTTCAGCACTACACAGAGAGGGATGATGATGATATGTGGCCCGTGCCATATGATATCCTTTGAGAGAATTTTACTGATATCCTTTGAGGTCCGGCCTGCGAAGGAGAAAAAGGTTTCACATGCACAAACCATCTATTTTTAACAACAATACCCCAAAAACTTGAAAAGCAATAATTTGTCAAATTTGTTTAGACAAGTGTCACATGCATGGATATATTGTAAGTAAGTAGTGCAGAGTGCAAAGTGTGACGGTTCACAAGTAATATCATATCTAATTTTAGGATAAAAATAAAGGGTATGGCTGGTCCGCACTAAATTATTTCTACATGAACAGCTTTCGGCCAAAAAAAACGGAAGGCAGAAGGTGACAAGACCGGTCGCAACCCAACCGTGTAATTTCATATTTCACGTGAATTTATCCACGGTAGGAAAAAAAAACAAGTAGTGAGCTTTTTTAAAATAAAAATTAATAGAAGTGACCTGTAAAATGTTTGTGCGCATCCCAAATCTAAAACAAATGTATAATACGTTGAAAAAAATAAAAAAATTTCAAAAGTAAATCTTTGACTCTCACCCTTTCACATTCAATCCCTATTTGCGAACACTGTGTCGTATCAGGTTTTTTATGCTGCCGCTACTGCTATCTGCAACATGCTACGATCTGTTAGTCATAGTCAAAGTTGATAATTTTAGCAGTCATCCCCTTTCCTTCCTTCCCAAACAAAAACTGATATTTACTCTTCGGATAAAAATTCCTGTTACTTGATTCCCAACTTAACTCATTTATTTGTCACATGCATCAAAGGAAATCTGAGTGAGTTTTTTTTAAAATTAGAAGCTGGTGCTAGTGCTGGTTGGCTGGTTGGCACTATTTTTCCACCTTCATCATGCTCGCGCATACTATTGAGCTTTTAGCTCATTAATCAAAGCTGACAAAAATATTTTGCTATTGCCACGGTATACCCATGTCCTCCGTCTCCTCTTACGATAATACATTAAAGTTCCAATTTGGATTGGATTGGAACTCAACAGTGGGATGGGATAGGATACATTTCGTGATTTATTTATTTTTTGTATTTAGTTACGTTCTCTCAATATATCACAAATTTTTAAAGGATCCCTCGCACACTATATTTATTTTATTTTAGAGTTTTTAATCAGTTTCAGAAGGAGAGGAAAAAAATGTATAACGTGGGATGAGATAAAAATCCGGAGTTGAAACTAAAACAATGTTTGTTTGGTTGGAAAAAATGTTAGATGGACTTACTTACTAGTGAGCGAAGGGCATGGTTTGGTTGAATCTTTCTATTTTCTTCTTATGCCAAGACTTTTTTGTACATATGTAGTTTCATGATTGGGAAATGCAAGTTTCTTTCTCGGGGGCATGGCGTTAGCCAAAAAAATCGTATGATGACTTGAGCCAAAATAGATGGTAAAAAAAATTCAACCATGTTTTTACTATCGTTTTACTTTCAGACCCTCTCCCTCTATCCAACAGAAACTTGCCATTCCAGAGGAAGAGATTGTTTCCACTCATTCTAATTCACATTTGATCCGGTGAAGAAGAAGAAAAATACTCTTGAGTAAAGGGAGTAAAGTAAAAACAACAAAAACATGAGGAGCAAGAGCCAAAAGCTACAATGGAAGGAAAACATGCTTTTTTAGATTCATTTCTGTTTGCACAAACATAGACAGTGTCATCATCATGAGTAGGAGAAAACAATCCCACATCCTTCTAGAATTTCATATAAAAAAGGGATACTGATGCTGCACGAGAAAAAAAACATCATAGAACTAAATTCGCAATTGAAATGAAGTACTTCTTCAATTTCGGGAGACTTGAGAGAAAGACGCCTTCTTTTTCCTCTTGATGCATTTCTCTTAGTCTAGCAGAGAAGCAAAAAATATAGTCACATGAATTGGAATTGCTTACAATAAGGGTCACCACACCACCAACAACAGCATTTCATCATGTGTGAAGTTGAATTGAAGGGAAACTTTGGAAAGTATGGAAAACTTTCCTTGTATGAATGTATATTAAATGGGATAGAGAACTTTCTTCGGATTGAAAGTGATTTTCTGGAGGGGTGGGTTTGAGAAGACATTTCACTTTTGAATTTTAGCATAAACATTTAAATTCATGAATTCAGATGAATAAAGTTTATAGGAATGCTGTTTAGAAATTTATTTGAGATTGTTGAATGTGAAATTTGAAATGAAAATATTTGGTTTGAGGAAATGTAGCTCTCAACCAATAACTTTGTTGAATGGAAGTTGTCCAGTCTGTGTTGTGAAGAAAACACTTCATGAATAATAAAATTAACTAACATTGTGACTTGATGTTGTAGGCCTGATTTTTTGTTTAATTGTTAAAACAAATTGTTTACCAAATATGAAGATTTTTAATAATGAGATTGGATAAAGCCGTCATTTTTATATTTGATAATGTGCAAATAATATGATCACCAGATAACTCTGCAGAGTAACCAGAAATTGTGAATACAATGACTATAATAAGTTGTTAAATATTATAATGCTGAATTATTTGTTTCAATTAATGATAAATATTTACAGTTTATAGATTACATTAATACGTGTAAGTTGGTGTTTCTTCTGGCACCCTTCAAAATATGAAACTGATGCGTATTGACATAGGAAACGTACGTGTATCAAAATTTAAATAACTCAATTAAGAAAAACCGATGATAGTACGTACAATTCGTTTCTTACATACATATCCTAATACAGCTAGATCCGAATCCTCAACAGGTTTTTGAAATGATATGATAAAGAAGCAGTTTTTTAAACGATAATCAAGTATGTAGAGCCTAAAGTTTAAAAAATCAACAGCTTTAACAATATTTGCTGCCCGGATTTGCAAACAGACTACAATTCGAGGAATTAAAACTATTAGACTCACGCAAGTTACGTCACGAAACTTAATATGCTTCCATCCATCCATCCATCCGTCTTTCTATGTGATGTTGTTTTTTTACCTTGGGATATTGAGTTACTGGAATTTGTGCCTTGTGTGAAATCTGATAATTTATAGTACGCCGTAAGAAGTTGGAGGAAGAATAATTGTGCATAGTTTTCTTACGTTCACAGCTCTGCAAGATTGCAGGAATCTAAATAGAAAATGGGAAAAAAGTACACGAGTACTGCACAGAAACTTGTTATCATAGTCAAGGTACACGGATGCAAACAAAGTATGCTCTGTAGTCCAATCCAATCCAATGTATGCATGAAGGTTTGTTAATTAAGAGAATAGTTTCCTTGAAATATTTTTTCGCAGACCCCACCTTTTGCATGTAGAAATGAAAAACATGGTAAACATGTCAATTTCCTTAACTTCTCCTGTGTCAAAGGAGCACATGCATTGCATTTTACTTGAGCTATAGGGTATGGATGGATAGATGCAAAGGATTGAAAGATTAAAAGTATAATTTACAAAAAATGGCTAAAGAGTCATGATCAGGTTATATACCTAGGGCCTAAGCTATGAAAATATTTAAAATAATTGATGAAGTCGTTACGGAGCCTTGCTACTTTCTAAGATATTTCATCTTAAGCAACTCCGCACAAAATAATTAACAAAAGGCATAGTCATGTCATGTCATGATAAAGTCCGTTTGTATAAGAGACTCCAAAGCCAACAAAGTAAGTGGTCTGACAGGATTCGTTCCTGAGGTTTTTGTGTGCTGATTCAACATGCCGAAAGCTTCTGTCAGATGCCCTGCTGTGAAGGAACTTTACGAACCTCAGATTCTAATAAATATCATCAGTTTATCTAGGATTATTGTTAAATGAATAATTTAGCCAGTTTTGCCTGGTGGTGACTTGAAAAAGTGAAGTTATCAAAAGCGTTTTTGCTAAAAAAAACATGCTAAAGGTTTGGATCAATCTGTACTCGCTGCATATTTGCAAACCTAATAGTTATTACAATAAGCATTGCCTAACTATTTCTATGTAATTCCATCTGCAATTATTTTTCAAATCGTTCCAATAAAAGTTAAATCCTAAAAACATTTGTCATATTCAGGCATATTAGTAGTTGTGCACTGCTTAAATCTGCAAGATGAAACTTTATAAAAAGTAGAGTTAACAGATAAACATTATTGTTTGGATTATTGTAGATGAAAACATGCCGACGATCTCAAGGTCAAACCAACTAGACAAAACATTGATGGAAACATGATGCAAGTAGACAAGTCAAATACCTAATTAGTACTAGCCACTTGGTAGTACAGTTATCTATGAAAATGGATTGACGTGTGATCATCAATACATTACGTATGCATACGAATTTAGAGTTTTTTGAATTAGTAATCAATAGTTGCATGCAATGCTTAGTTTCAGCAGCCAAACTGGGAATACATTTATGCCTGGAAAGATGCAATTGATAGGTCGTGTGCTCTTCATTAGGTCATGTTCAATGTGTGAATGAAGTTTTAATATTGTAACTGATTTAGGATTGGAAAGCAATTTAGAATTTTCAAATAATATTCAGAGTATGTAATACAGTTGCAAAAGGATTACACATTGTGTTCAAACATTTGTATGGTCAATATATTCACCTTTTACATTTACATAGATTTGATTGTCAAATGAAACATTACAGAGGTGTGATAACTGTGGTCTCCTCAAAATCATGATCATCATCAGTACATTATCATTTCGTTCTAAACTTCTCTACGAAACATACGAGCTAAAAAATATAGGAAAATTGTGATGGTGTTACATTTCTGTGATGGTGGTGGTGATTACGATCATCATCGTCATCATCATCAGCTCAGATATGTATGCATGTCTAGAATTTGAAAGGATGCTTTATGAGCATATCGTATGGCATGGCTCTACACATCCCATCCCAATCCCAGTCAGTATCACATCGCTTTCAGACTCTCTCTAGTCAAATCTTAAAAGGATGAAGAACAAGAAGAAAACGAAGCAACGCAATGGCTGGCAACGAGAAAGGAAAAAATAGGGAAGGGGGAACCCAAAAAAGCTTTAATATAAAGCTTACACAATTTGATATAAAACATGAACATAAAGCATAAAAATTGCTGGGGAAAAAAACCCTCATGGACGGATAGAGAGATGGATGATGGAACGCATTGGAGATTTATATACTTCACGGCTGTAGTTGCGTCAGTGCAATGGAAGCCGCTGCTGCTGCTGCTCCTGCTCCTGCCGTACCAAAACCCAATACATACCATCCACGCTCAAACTCGACTCACTTCCATCCACTCGGCTCTCTCAAATTTTTCATCCTTTTTGCTTTATTACCAAACCAACCTAATGCAGAATGGAATGGATGGAATGGAGAAGGAAGGGAGAGAAAAAAGAAAGGCCCATGCATAAGCACATAAAGCATCACAGACAAGAGCTGAAAGAAGGCTTCTTCTTTCCCTCAGCCAGTCTCGTATATCACGGGATTGTGATATGAAATGATGATGATCATGATCATGCTCCTGCTCGTAACTCTCCTTCGCTCCGCTCTTTCCTGTGCATTTTTACATTTGCCTTTGGTCTGGGCTAAGTCTGAGGGGTGGGCAGGCTCATAGCTCTCTTGCTTGCGTTTCTTGTGGGCCTGACTGATCCAAAGTGGTTAAGTTACAGCCAACTGCTACTCATTCAGTTCTACGTACAATAAAATGGGCACCAGCATAGACGAGCCAGCAGCCATGAATGCCAGCGACTTTCACGTTGGTTAGTTGGTTGTATGTATTCCTCCGCTCCGTACCTACTTATACGTAACATTTTGTTTCCCAATACATGTGTATTTCTTTCTAAACTTGGGGAAAATGTCCTGATCATCATCATCATCATGGCATGGGTATCGCATGGCATGGCACGTCGGATTCTGCCGCGCATCGTAAACTATCCATGTACATTCATAACTTTATATACGAAAAAAACATAAATAGCTCTACACACATATATAGCATGGTAGTAAGTTATATAACATCGTGTCCTCTGTCTACCGACGACATTCTAAAATTTTCACATGTAAAGAAAGCCAAGAAAGAGAAAGAGGGCTAAGCTGGATGCAGCCCTTTCCTTACGTTACGTTATTCAGCTTTGACAAAGGCTATTAGATTTGTACAGAAACCGTTACGGGGAAAGAAAACGGTGGCTTGACTCTCATTCTCATATGTACCATGTTTCACTTTTTCCCTTTCCCTACCTTACACACAATTCATTCAATTTATTCTCCTGTATTTTATGTGTTCAATTTAAGGGATATTATTTCCAATGTTCTTATTTCCTCTGTTATGCTCCCACACATAATAATAATACGCTACATAGCTACAAGGATATGATGATGATATGTATGAATGGATATTCAATGTACGAACCAAACCATACCATTATTATTATTATTTTATTACTATATATTCGCTCCTGGTTTGCTAGCTGCTGTTGCGTTCTATGCATTCATATTCCATTCCGATTCTCCTCTCCTGCTTTTGGAAGCCTTTTTCTTATAGCTGAAAATCTACCAAGAGAGAATCTCTCACTCACTATATTTCACTATTACTTCTATTACCAAACCATTACATTAGGAATAATACACAGCCACACACACAGTCAGACACACATCCACCACGAGCTTTTTTTCTCTTTTTCTTCTCCCTTTGTGTCTTTTCATAATAAAAAACTGTGAGCTCATATGCTTTGCTTTATGGGGGACAAGTTAGAAACAAGTCGGCACACATACATAACATGGAATGAATCTCCCATGCCATGCTTGTTCTGTTCTTCTTCATCCCAACAACGTCCTTTACTTTACTCTCCACCTCGCTCGTAAAGAAGCAAAATTTCTATATTTTAGTCTGGGCTCCTCTGGATGGTGATGTGATCCTTTTTTTGGGCCATTATTATCATCACCCAACACCATAAACTACTGTTCCATCTCTCACTCTCAATCCAATCCAACCTCACACACACACCGTCTCCGCTCACACAACTTTAACTTTACTCTCTGTAAAAAGACGTTAGCTCATCATCATCAAACAACACTTGAGCCAGGGCCAGCACCAGAAGAAGCAGTTGGGAGAAGAGACAGAGGAGGCGAGAGAGACCGTCATTGTCATCATCATCAATATTACCTATTATTATTGTTATAAAGGAAATCAACCAACCACACAATTTATTTCATTTAAGTCAAATAGTATCTCCACCAGCCAGGTAGACATCATCGATATACCTAAGCAGTTAAAAAATATATTACCTGTCCATCAGTTAGTTTTTTTTACCTTTGCATGCTCTTCCTAAAGTCAACTCAATACACAATAGATTCATGTATGTCTCCTCTCGAATGCATGCTTTTGGCTTTTTTTTTGTCCCGGCCACTTCTTCTTCAACAATTGTCCTTTTAGTTAGGAGCTTCCCCAAGTTACGTAAATTGGTTGAGGGATCAAGTATAATAATCATAACCATAAACATTAACGAGGAGGAAAAAAACATACCAAAACGTAAGGAAAGCTACTACCTACCTATCTATACCCATCCATATCCTTTTTTTTTCTTCCATTGCATTGTTGTTGTCATCATCATCCCCTTAAAAGATCCTTCTCATCAGAACAGAAGAGGATCATCATCATATCAACATTAAAGGAGGAAAAAAAGTTGCCTACTAATACCCAACTTAAGTTTTTTACTTGTTAGGGTAAAGAGAGATCTGTTCTGTTCTGCTCATCCCAACCTGCTTGCCACACTTTTCCTCTCAAATAGAATCTGACTGTCGTAGTCTCATCATTTTCCTCTTCGTCAAGAAAATAAAGTTTTGTCCTTCTTTTGCATGTCATGCATGGCATTGTTGTTTAGATTTTTTCACGGTAGCTCAAACAGATCAGGGCCCAGTACTATCATAGCCAAACTTTTCAGTTTTCATGACAACTCTTAACTTTTCAAACGCTTTTTGTCCCACCAACAAAAAGTTTGTGGATTTGTGGAGTTGGAAATGCGGAGTAAATTTTGCG
>JAQGAI010001548.1:0-14429 GCA_034696905.1 Lepidocyrtus violaceus | reverse complement strand
AACTATGTCGCAACCGAGTGCCAAAGGCCTCTGCAAGATTTTAAGGTAATTGAATGACTTGTTAATAATTCGAAACCGATGATACTACAATAATGTATAAAGATTTCATTTTGGTTTGAGCGGAAGAGTAAGAAATTTTACTTGGAAGTATGCTGTAAGGCAAGTGTTGTCCACAACCACGAGAACATCTTTGTTGTGTGCATGTGCAATGCTGGCCAGTTTCTTGAGGTCGAAAACACGGAGAGTTGGGTTGGCAGGAGTTTCCAAGAAAATCATCTGTAAAAATTCAAAAGTTAGATTGATGCCCATCGTCAGTTACTTGTATTTTGTAAATGTTGTCAATACGGACCTTGGTTTGAGGTTTGAGGGCTTTCTTGTACGCTTCCAAATCCTCCAAATCAACAAAATCCACTGTGATTCCGAGACGAGTCACAGAGTCCATAATCTGTTTCACCGTGCCCCCATAAATGTCATCACTGCAGATGAGATGCTCGCCAATCTTCATGAGGCTGAGGCAAGCAGAAAATGCAGCCAAACCAGAGGAATAGCATATTCCTTTACAGTTGGAATAGCATGGATAATGTTATAAATGTTTTCAAAAGTTTTGATTTCAAAATGTTTTGATTGAATTAGACCTACCATGCTTTCCATCATCCAATGCAGCGAGCTTCTCTTCCAAAATTTTCCGGCTTAAGTTGTTTGTCCTGGCATATTCGTATCCCTGTTTAAACCAAATTGTTTCTATTTTAGGGCGTGTTTCAAATAACTAGGCTAAGTCTGATGAACTTTTTAAATCCGTACTTACCCGATTTACTGCCGGCACATCGATTTCATAATTGGCCGACATCGTAATCGGGGGCACGATCGCACTCAGGTTTTTGTTCCCTTCTCCATAACCGGCGTGAACAGCCAACGTGGCGAATTTCTTATCAACAGGTAACCAATCCAGAGAATTGGCCTGGTTATTAGCGGAAGATCTGTTGTCGCCCATTTTGACGAAGGAAGTATTTGTTGGATTTTTCACGACTGAACTGGAGAAGACCCTTCTCGGACATACAACTTCCACAAAGTAAAAGGCATTTCATATGTTGGCCTCTTTCTTATATACTTTTCAATTCCAGCTTTCAAGTGACTTCTTCACTGACATTGGGCAAGAACACACAATTAAATTATTGGATATAAATTCATTAATTAGGGGCTGATGAAGCAAGAATATAGAAGCAAGGTTACTGGAATGAACAAGCCCATTTGTTTAAGAGAAATCTATTCAAGTGATGAGTGAAACGTAAGTATAAATCTTGAAGTGTGGATGATATCGTTTCTTTTCTTGCCTAGATATCAATGGAAAACAAAATTGACTGAAGATGCTTCACAGGTCAATTCTAATTGAATGTCATCCAAAAAAAACTTATCTTTATTACTATTTTCTCACTTAACATGGGTTTAACTTTTTACATGATAATGAGTGTCACTCAAATAATATTTTTTTCTTCCATTAATTCGTCCAATTAACACTGATTTTCTTGGCAGTTATCTTAATATTCAAAGTAATCATAATCATTCTCCTGTCACTCATGGACTTGGCATACCCTTCTCAGGCCATCTGGATATCTCTTCGTAGAGGAGGTGTCCAGGACATTCTGTTTCCCGCACGTCTCGATGTCCAAACAAGACATAGTCTTGGGTGAAGTTTCGATCCACTCCAAACTGAATCAAGCTCTTCGTTGCATTTAGTTGATGGGCTGGTGGTAGACGACCTAAAGGATCAAAGTCATCATCCCAATCATTTCTAGTAATCTTGATGTGCTCGAATTTAATTTATTTTAATTATCTTGTTTTACTCGTAAAATCTCCAATTAGACAGATTCCAATGCTTTTATCATTGTAGCCGGGCGAGTGAGCTCCAACCTTGTTCCATCCTCTGCCTTCGTAAACCTTTCCATCGCCTCCTACCAAGAAACTGGTTTTTCAATTAAAATGCGAACAAATTCAATTAATTTCTGCTTCCTTTTATAAGTTTTAATAGTCTCTGACTGGACATATTCAAAGCTGCATCTCACATGGGGCAATGTGAAACATTACCTATAACCAATGTCATCCCATCCATTTCCATCCATGTGAAAGTCCTGAATTTCCTTCATGTCTCGAATGCATTCCGGTGTGGTGGTGCAGTTTCCCATGACGGAATGGTGAATCACGGTAACATTCACGGGAAGATTCATAGGGACGTTGGATTTTGGGGGGCGTGCTCCCCACCCTTCTCTTGAGATGATTGTGAGTTCGTTCACTGGAAAAACAATATGTAAACCTCATTTGCCTTTTACTTGTCATGAATCACGAATATAACGTATTTATTTTGTACTCTCTACAGTCTACATAAATACAAGGACATGCACTACACTAAAGATAGATGATAAAAGTAAACTAATTTCGTATTTTAATGAGCTAGCGCTCCCCGGAGTAGTGCCAGGATCATTAGCGTCCGTACTTGTGGGTGGGCTGGAATCGTTTCCAGGTGGAAAGCCGTTGTCTTCAATGATTTTCTTGAGATATGCGAATGACTGCTTTGGGACGCGTTGTCTTTCGGGATCCGTAAAGTTGACCCACGTTACCCCGAAACGGTTTCTACAAAAAATAATCAATACATGTTTTGCTTTTTTATGTTTTTTAAAGAATTTTTTCAAAAAGGAATACATAGTCAGCACTCATATTACACTACATACCTGTAACCATTTGCCCACTCGAAGTTGTCAAGCAGCGACCAAGCAGTATATCCCGTCACATTACAATCATCCAGCACAACGGCCTTTAAAACGTTGTTGATGTAATCTCTGTAATAACCAATTCGTTTTGTGTCATCTGTGTAGTCGATGGCGGCATCGGTCCATCCATTTTCGGTTATCATCATTCTGGGATTGCCTAAAATTCATCAGTCGATCCATTTTATCGAGTGTTCATTTGTAGACTGAAAGAGTATCCATCAAGTTACGTACTTTAAACTAGGTATGCAATATGCAATTTACCATAAGTGTTCTTAATCCAATTAAGCAGCTTCCTCAAACCCCAAGGAACTTTTTTCTGTATAATTCATGAATAAGTCAAGCTTGAAAAGACCTTTGCATGTGATTTTCGTTGTATGGTTTAAAGATATTTTACCAGCCATGCTGCCGCCGATCCTTCCCAGCTTGGATCCTTATGCTTGGTCAATTTCTGATCACACCACCATCCAGGAATAATACAAAGTGGGTTGCCTGGCCGTACTAATTCCGTCGTGTAATGGTTCACTCCAAGGAAATCCAGAGAACCTCGGAGAAGCTGTTTCCACTCATTATCAAATGTCGGTAGTCTAGACTCTGTCCTACCTTCTCTGGCACTGGCTTCATCCACGTATTGTCTCATGACAGGGGAGTAATCTCCGGTGAACACAGGGAATCCAAACCAGCCATGCTAATTGGGAATTTGAAGTAATAACCGATAATTAATCAGTTAGCTACTACAAAATTATATATTATTTAAAGTTAAAACATGAGCTTACCTTAAATCTCAGTGCTCGCTCAGCAGCCTCAACATGTTCCGTATTATTTGGATCGGTAGGCTCCATCCATTCACTGTCAATGACAATCCCAACCTCTCCCTTCTGCGCTGCTTTGAACTCCGCTTCATACATTCTATAAGCCTTGGCATGGGACTTCAGAATCGCGTGGGCGCACTGATACGGCTGGACTCCCTCTCCCACTATACCGGGAGCGGCAATAGCGACCCCATACCCCAGCTCGCATGTATTATACGGCTCGTTAAAAGTAATCCAGTGCTTCACTCGGTCTCCATAATTTTCAAAAAGGATTCTTGCATAATTCACGTAATGTTCTATCAGAGCCTCATTCGGCCATCCTCCATAGGTTTCTTGTAAAAATTGGGGCAGATCCCAATGATAAATGGTCACCAGCGGGATGATGTCATTTTCCAAGAGGAGGTTGATTAGACGGTTATAATAATCAATGCCAGCCTGATTAATAGTACCAGTGGTGCCATCAGGAAGAATCCGAGTCCAGGCTATGGAGAATCGGTAAAAGTTTGCTCCCAGTTCCTTAAGCAGTCGGACATCTTCGGGGTACTTATGGTATGAATCGCAAGCAATGTCACCATTACTTCTGTCAAAGATTGGGCTGAGGGCACGGTGAGTGAAATGATCCCAAATGCTTTCTCCCTTGCCTATAGAATGGCATCAATCAAATTACTTTACTCCATGACAAAAGTTACTCAAATCATTGAAAGGATAATATTAAACTGTCCGTATTTTACCATCTTCATTCCAACCCCCTTCAATTTGGTAACTGGCTGTGGCAAATCCCCACAAAAAGCCGTCAGGAAATGTCCCATTCAAAAAGTCATCTTCCTGAAAAGTACTTCCAACCGGAATTGGGACAACTCCTTCCGCCTCAATAAAAAATGATGACAGCCGAACAATAAAGATTGCCAATATCGTTAATCCTTTGTGATTCTTCATGCCGATGTGATGTCGATAATGATTTAAAAAAAATGAGGTCGAGGTCTCTTTCACTGTTTAACTATAATTTGTTCTACAGCCAATAATACTCTTTCAACTTTAACAAAAGATTCGATTTTTTTTTGTCAATAGCGTAAATTAAGTTGATTTGATTTACACCCACCAACACTTCAGCTAGTGTGTCATCGTATCAGTTACAAGTTTTGTGCAAAAACAGACATCAAAAGTTGGATAGATACCACTTGTAATGATTAGTTGTACTGTTGTAGTATAACGTATTTTTCATCATCATAATAGCCTACCTAATAACATCAGTAAAATTATTGACTTCTGACTGTTCTGTATTGATAGCAAAATTGTATCGCTGCTACTCGTGCGTGCCAGTAGCAAGCAATTTTCTTTTTTATCATATTATCATGGAATCTGTCAAAACAGAATGACAATTGCACATGACATTCACATTAGTTTCGAATAATATGTAGATAATCAATATATAATTCATCGAAATCGTATCATCATGCTTATCATAAGTTTTTTAATCATAACTGAATAGGTTTTTAAGCACAAACTTGGGTACAAATACCTTGACATATAAAATTGAAATGCATGGTCATGTCATTTGTTTCAGATGCCAGCTTCCAACTTCAGAACTCTTGTTTTACTTATCTGACTGGACACTTGAAATGCGAAGCTGTCGTTTGAACTTACAAGTCTATAAAATTACCACGCTGTAATGAGCTTGATTAATTATTGAAAAAATCCACAAAATGTCGTAATAATAGCTTGACTAATTTTAGCATTTTAATTCAGTTTCTCATTCAATATGTCAAAGTAAAGTGATAAGGTTCTGTTCTGTTTGAATTGCTCCAAGTCTGATTGTCGCGTGCATGAAGTAAGTAACGCTCTAAGATAGTTAGCCACAGCCATAATAAGTTAAAGTACTTCCTGGAATAGTAAACCTAAGAGTTTTGTACTTATCTTCATAATTAATTCTAATGGAAGTTTAAAGATTATCATGCTATCTTTTCGACCATATAATTATGCATGAAGCATAATAGACAAAAGTTAAAGTTACGAAGATACCTACGAGTATAACTGGCCTGGCCACCTTCAATTATTTAACACCTTCCGAATCTGTTTGCAGTTTCACTTTTCAGCCTATTAAAATGCAGATAGGCTGTTTGTGAAGTCATAAGCCCCATTCATAATGAAACGATTAGCTCATACTCACTGGTCACGAGAGATGTAGACGGAAACCTTTTTAAAAAGCAGGAACCATACTCCCTTTATGCTAATTGCTAAATTATTTATGTTTGCCAAAGCATAATTTCAATTTCAATGTTAATCATCTCAATCTGGAGTACCGATGATATGGCTGCATACATAGCATCATAAATAGCACGGCATGACTTTCCTTCATTTTTCGTTACTCATGGTCCTCTTACTTACCTACTCACCTACCTCATCCCACCTGGCTCACCCATATTTCATTATTATTATTACAAATCAGCTTACAACTTTGTTTCAAGAATTGAAAGATTTTTTGTTGCCTTCTCAAGTTATGATTTGTAAACATATTCCAGCGAGGAGTCATGACTGACTGGTAGTGGTAATTGTATTTGTGTGTGTAGAGCGGTGAGCGTCTGAGAATAGATTGTTGCTTTATCAATGAATGTCTGACAGCAAGAACAACGCCAACGCATATAATAGCGTTTACTATTGGATCGGAGCAGCACATGTCATGCGTATGAATGTGTCCATGTGCAGTTCAGATTAAAGTGCAGTGAGGAAAATAGTCTCGATCAGTGATAACCGTGGCAGGTTACATGGAAAGCCCATTAATAAACTTTACATTCCAATTAAACCCTACAGTAGCACAGCACTTGAGACAAGTTTAGGATAAAATTTAGGATAAAAAGGATTTTTCAGATTTTGTGCATCCATTTTGATAAGTCGCCGGTGACCCATTTTGTGCTAACTTTTTAGTAAAATATCCTCGTGGAAGTTTACACACTTTGAAATCCGACGGAAAAGTTACTTCAATTATTTTGAAAACTCTTTTCGGCGAGAGGAAACCCGGCAGGTAATCAAACTGAACCGATATTTTTTTAATTTAGTATGATTAGTAAGAATTTTTTTCTGAATTAAAAAAAACGATTTCTTAATTACTTGCGAGAACTAAAAAGTAGTGTTCTGACATGGCACTATTCCACTTGCATTGCATTACTGTAGAAAAATTTCTTCATGTATCGTGACTTGTTTTTTCTACAGTACTTGATCACTAAATTACTCAGTTTGTGGTCCTCGGACATAATATCGTTGCAGATCAAAGTTATTATAGTCATATCGCATAATACCAATCATGCGACAAGAACATCAAAATTATTACCCAACATATACGTAAATGAAACTTAATCCGCATAAAAAGCTAAATTATTCCGAAGAACTTGTTTTTTTTTGTTTATTCACATTAGTTCCAATCAAAATCTTCCCCCAAAAAACAGTGGTATTAATCTTTCTACTTATACCAATCCATGGCCATGTTTGAAATATCCGATTTACGCAACCCCGCACACATTAATCATCTTGAAACCTGACTCCAGTATTTTTCTTCATTCATTCGTGATGTTGCATATAAAAATATGGATTTTTTTGTCATTCCGTCGCATTCTTAGTCTCAATCAAAATTAAAGAGCCATATTGTAGCCGGCGGCATTCTTTTTATTTCCACTGTAATGTATGTGGAGCCACACACCTGCCTTATTGCCGGCGTATCGTATTGTGTCGTAATTTGAAAAAATTGCACTCAACCACAAAATGTACGCCTACGCCTTACCTTTAAATTTTTTGTTGTACTTCCCCATTCCTAATTAAGAACTAGTTTCAGGTAGGTTTTTCACATTACCTCATGGCTCCACAACTCATTTATACCGAATTGAGAGGGAAGATTATGATATTTTGTAACAATTCCTTTAAAAAATTAAATGGATTACTTGAGTTGAGTATGTACTTACTTCTAATTTTGTTAGTGCTCATGAGTTATGTACTATCCCGCAAAAATTATTCTTTGTCAGCATATCAACATCAAACATTTGTTAGGTGCACCTACCTAATTATGCTTATACTTAATGTATGAACCACTTAATCTTCTCCGTCATAAATTAAAAAGTATAATCTTATTTATTTTATCCTTCTTTCAATTAGGCTGTTGTTGCTGTTAGTCTATTTATATTTGTTAGTTAGTGTAACCTAACAGTAACAGTTAAGAAAAGAATCAGAAGAAGGAAGCATTGCAAAAAGAATTGCATTCAAAGTTTAGAGGACTTTTGTACTAGCTAACCATTACAAATTTACCATTACCTATTCCAACTTGACTTGACTGTTGTTGACTTGCCTAACAAGCCGCTAATCTAGTTTACAGCTTTCCTCAAATTGCAGCCATGTTTGTAAATCAGTTCCTCCCTGCATTTTCACTTGCCATACTTTGTACTCTATCCGTTTCATTATTTTCAAAGTTATCCTTGACTGAACATATTTAATACATTTTTTTATTTGCAGTCAATCCCATATTCTTAATCTTAAATTTATTCATGAGCTGTTTATAGCTGCGAAGCGATCAGTTTTCAAAGCTTTCTTTACACACTTTTTAAAACTGTGTTTGTTAGCGGATTTATGTTTTATATGGCCTGGAAAGCCTTTTGGCAAACAATATATTCGCTCACGACGACATATGCCTAATCATGAGAATCCATAATGATGATATTGATGATCTCTCCAAATACGGTCAATACTTTAATGTTCACCTGTCACTGGAACAAGTCCATAATAATGCCATCGCATCATCATCTCATCTTCTTTTATTACGCTGAAATTGGCTCATGGCATTATTATATAAAAATAACACAAAATATAATTATAGATATGAGGTGACTATGTCATATAGGTCTGACATGACATGAGTCATTATTACCAGCATGGTGTTGTGTAGTCCAAAGAAAAAGAATGCGTATTGGCCATGTAGCAAAAAAAAAGCTTCCAATCGAATAGTTGCAAGGATGTTTTTTTTGTATCAAATCGAAAAAAATGCAGCCAAGGTGTGTACTCCATAACGTACTCAGCTCATACGCCAATTTTTGACGAGGGGACGGAGACAGGACAATGTTTGTTTTGCAAAATACGAAGTGGTGGTAGTACTTAGTGGTGATGGTTAATCAATAAATTTACTTTTCATACACTCCGTCAATATCCTATTCTAAATCAAGTGGATGTTCAATAACAGAAAATTTCTAATTGAGCAGAGGGCAAAATCAATATTGATAAAATTCCAATCCAGGTAAGCACATAACCTGGAATATATTGTTTTGCAGTGGCACTCATCCTCACTGTTCAAATAAGTTTCTCATGGAATTCTTCATATCAGCCAGTATCGATTTCATGTCAGTATTTTTAAGGATGATGAAGATATTGATGAGTTACATGTTTGGATTGTGTTCTTCTGTTTGCATTTGCTCTCACCGTCAATATCATCGTGTCTGAGTTTGGAGATGTGCAAAAAGCACCGGTAGAGTTTCAGAAGGATAAAATCATTTACACGTGTGCTGTGTTGATTGTGTGTGGAGAAGTGCGAGACATGATGCTCTAACACCAATAAATCCACCTACTTACCTCTTTGTTGACTTTGTCAGTGAGTGGTGAAGTGAATAGAACCACGTTATTATTATTTAATTACAGACACATTTATTGCCGGAGTTAAATACTAAAACCAGCTCATAGGCATAGGTAATACCTCTCTTCTTCCTTGTGAAAGTAAGCTGAAGTAATAAAAACAAATATTTATTCATAAATAATGCATCAGGAAGGTTTGTGTCATCATTCTTCTTGTTATTACATTAGTGAAGAATAATTTACTATGAATTTATGATTGTGCGTAAGCCTAACAATTAGTTTCTGTCAAGTTTAGGATGAACTGCGGGTGCCGGGGCGAAGTGAGAAAACTGAAAGATCTTCGCCACAGCACGCGAATATGCAGCATTGTTGTTTAGATTTAGATAGTTGATTGTCAACATTATTCTATTATTAGCTTATTTTATTGTTTTACAAAGAGGAATAATTATCAGATCAGTATAAAAGATACAGCAATTAGGCATGCCAGTTAACAGGAATTTATTCGTTTTAGATGAGGAAATGTGCGTGCACACCTAAAACTGAATTTCCTTTCATTAAAGGATCCAAACATGCATGTTTTGAACAGAACATAGAATAGAACCAATCCATATTTTGTTAAGTATTTTTGTTAACCTATAACTTAGTAATGCCCCATTATTAAATGTTTCAATGTCGCCTCATTCCATTCCAATTCTTTTTAATCTTCGCATGACTAATTCCAGCTTTGAACGTGTCGAATGTCATCAATCATTGTCATTATTTGGGGTTTTCTATAGCATGAAGCGTAGGTAGCATGAATTCCTCATGATCACATCATCGAAAAATTTACAGCCAATTCATTTGAAATTTATTGGAACTGAAATAATATTGACCATGCTAAATAAGTAGATGAATGAGGCAGAAACTGAATTGTTGATCAATTTGGCAGATAAAACGATAACTTTTGACGTAACATGCATGGTTCCGCTAAGCCGGTATTGTTATGTATTCGTTATTCATTTGTTAGAATAACTCATGAAGATGATCCATCAGTAAAATTGATCATGAACTCTCAGAATTACAACGTTTTATAAACAGATAGGGAAAAAATCAAGTGATATGTTGCTGGAATCTGTACTACGTAATTGCGTGTGGATGTTGGATGCGTTTTATGAATATGGATTGAGTAAAGATGGGGAGGGTGATGTGACACAATTTAGAATTGAGAACGGCAAGCTCTCGTCGATGATCGTGATAACTTGCAATTAAGACTAATGCAGCTAAGCTAATGGCATATAAGCTATATCAGCACCAGTTTTTAAGGCTGGGTGGAGGAAAACGGAACCAGTCACGTTTTGACAGTTAGTAGATTTAGACCTATCAGGCAGTTACTGCGAGTAGTTGATTTACTTGCTATTCTGCCGAAATTTTGTAATAAAATATCCATTTTAAATAGGGATTTCATTGTTTAAATAGTTAAATTAAAATACTCACCAGTTGGAGAAAAGTAACGAGGCCAAATAAATACTCAAAGAAAGGTAGCAGAGAATTAGAAAATAGCTTTAAGCATACATAAATCGCTTAAATGTACTTCGTTGTGTGGTGAAGACATTTTTAGTTAAAACTCAATGAAAATCTTAAAGCTTGAGAGAATCAAAGCTTGAGGTTTTACAGACTTACTAACTAGCCATCCGGTATCAACTGGAAGGAAAGCGCTCGTTCATAAAAATTGTGGATCTGGTTAACTTAATTGGTTCACTTGATCGTAGTTTGTAAGCAAATGTACATTTTAATAGCCCATTTTGCACCTAATTAACTCAGGATCAGCTCTGAATTTTCAATTAAGCCATATTTTTAAGCATACTTATGGTGGCATATGATGAGGAACTGTTTCATGAGAAAACTTTCACAAGAAATTATGCTGTTTTTATTTCCATTTTTTGGAAATACAGGCACATAAATAGTATTCTAAAACCTGGAGCTTAAGAGTGATTTCCTTTTGAAACTTCATCAAACTCATATTCAGTGAATTCAAAGGTTAACGTGACTATCTATACTTAGTTGTGATCCAACTGTCATTGGTGGGTTGTTCGGTTCGTTACATAAATAGTACAAAACTATCTGATTTAATACAGTTTACGTTGGTTATGCAACATGGACAAACAGTCCCACATTAAAATGTAAATTAAAACGATTGCCACCACTGAAAAAGTGAAAATATGGTAATGAAAGTGCTAGCAATAAACCAACAATAACAAAAGATGTTACGAACAAGTTACCTAATGGAAACACGGCATGAATTTGCTATACTGTGACGAGAATCTACCCATGCATTCATGATGGGGGATAAAAGATTTTTGCTGCAATTAAGTTGGGAAACACAATATAATTGTTTGAAATGTACATTTTGGAGGAAAATTTCTACTATCCACTCTAAAGCCTTTTTTTAAGCCACTGCAAAATCAGTTTGCGTTCACCCCGTCTTTGAAAGGCGTACTAAATGTTTTAGCTTTGTTGTTTTTTAGATGGGATTTTCCTTTTTGGAAATGGCTGGAATCACTGAAGTCATGAGGGACAGGAGCATTTGGAAGGCTCTGTTGGGAGAGTGCCTTGGCACCATGATTTTGGTGTTCGTGGGTTGCGGTGAGTCTAAAAATACAAATTATATATACGTATTGACCTCCAAAGAAAACTTTAGACCTGGATCGATTGTATAAATTTTTGCAATTTATGTAATCAAATAGGAAGTTGCCTGACATGGAATCCAGAACAGCCTCCCACAATGGTCCAGATATCATTGGCATTTGGGATAACTGTTGCTACCGTGGCTCAAGCCATCGGTCATATTTCAGGTATGGATGGGTGTTCATCTTTTTTTTTACATGAAACATGAAAGAAGACGTTCATCCAATTTATCAACTATTTATGGATTATTTAACGATATTTTAGGCTGTCACATCAATCCAGCCGTGACAGTTGGAATGTGTGTTGCCAACAAGATGAAACCTGTGAAAGCCGTCCTGTACATAATCTTCCAGTGCTTAGGAGCAGTTGCTGGAGCGGCACTATTGAGAGTAAAGACATTTCGTGATTTTATGTGATTCTATTGAAAGACGTTGTCCTAATTTCATGAAATTAAGTTGAGCTTAATGGAAATTAAATCAACGTGTTAAGAATTTTATCAGCGTAATAGGAAGCTTTATGACATTTCTGTCAAAACAGCTTTTCATGGTTTCAATTTCAACAAAAATCTCATTTTGAAAATTGCAGGCCAGCACCCCAGAAGAAATACAAGGGAAACTAGGGATTACTGAACCCCACGGGAGTCTAGGCATGGCTCAAGCCTTTGGAATTGAAATGTTCATAACGATGGTCTTGGTCTTAACTGTGTTTGGGGCATGTGATGAGAACAGGGGTGATGTGAAAGGTTTGAATTAACCAAAAATTTGTAACAATATTTATGGAAAAATGACTCTGATATGACTCTGCCATAAAAAACGTTAATTCCCGTAAAATACAAACCATTTTATTTTGGAACATATACACAGGATCCGTGCCACTTGCTATTGGATTGTCTATTACTGCCTGCCATTTAGCTGCTGTACGATTATATTTGTAAAACTTTCATTTGTTTTGTTCATCCTGAATGTTCATGCAACATGATGATGCTTATACTTTGTATGCTTCTTTAAACAGATTCAATTTACCGGAAGCTCTATGAACCCAGCTAGAACTTTTGGACCAGCTTTGGTAACCCAACAATGGAAAGAGCACTGGGTAAATAGACATTCCAATAAAAATTGTTCCTCTTGTATATGTTGCGAAGAGTTCGGTAATTTCCTCTGATTTTCGAATCACATTCGTTATAATCTATTTTCTTGATTTTTATGCAACTAGCTTTACTGGGTCGGTCCATGTGCAGGTACGGGGTAATACATGAAATTGTGATTATTCCAAAAATTGAATACTTTCATTCATCTTCTTTTAAATCTTTTTACTAATTTAGGAGGAGCAATTGCTGCCATTCTTTACAAAAACGCTTTCCGAGCTGCGGCAGCCGTTCCGTTGACGGACGACAGAAATTGTGAATATGAGCCATGTGCCAAAGGAGATACTAAAGAGGTTCGTTAAAATCCATTTGAAAATGCATCTAATATATTTTTCTTACACATTTTGCCGTGTCAGGTTATATACTCTCATAATATAACCATTACACTTTTGTGTTTCAGGTTGACGAAAAGGTTTAAAAGTTGGATTGGTCTTATTTCTGACTACAAAAATGGCGTATTTTGTACATCATACCATATGCGTTTCAGCTTTTCCAATATCCTACCTAGATAAATTTATTGTTAGTACATTTTAGTAACATTTACCTTTCTTATAGTTCAACCCTTACATTTTTATCAGTGATCTGTTAATTTTATTTGCTTGTTTAAATGCAGCATTAATGATAATTGATAACTGTAGATGATAGGTATGTAACGACCAAGGCTGTGGAATTTTTCAGACTTAATGCATGGATGGGCATAATCTTTGTATTATAAATAGAAGGGCACGGATCAAATGGATTTCAGTGATTAATTTTATACTCTTTTGCTAATTATGGCTTTGTTTATATTTCTCTTTATGCCTGATATAAGCATTTAAATGCTAAACGAGTAGGTTTGTAGTCTCCAGCATGTAAGTTTAATCTAACCACTACTTCCATTAAAAAAATTATCTTAACTTTTGCTTTCCTTATATTATACTAATGATAATCATATGATTGTATATATTTCTTACATTACCACTTTGGGTTGATGATAAAAATAAACCAGTAGTTCCTAAATATAAACCCCAATAAACTACTTCATAGCTATTAACTAACAAATTCGAATTAACATCGCTCCGAGATTTATGTGCCAAATCATAAAGCTACCAGGAGAGATTTTTACATGTTTTCTGTGCATACCAGCACCCTACGACGACAGCTTTCCTCAACTGCAACTAACGAACTTTCACTCCAAGAAAATGACTATATGTTGCATACTATGCTATTCTTTACAGGTTATTGTTTTCTGGGAAAATACGGTTTCTTGAAAATAATTTTTATATTATTTACCAATTTACCAGTGCCTTTTTTGAATAGGTGTAATTATTATAGAAATTAAAATAAAACTGCCAAACGCAATAAATCCAACAATCTCTATTTTGACTTTTATTAAATTTTGCATGAATTTTGATGTTACAAAGCTAGCTTTCACCTCCCTCAGGCTCATCAAGGAAGGATACGTATTTT
>JAQGAI010001547.1:0-14430 GCA_034696905.1 Lepidocyrtus violaceus | reverse complement strand
ACTAACGTCACGGGAAAATATTTTTATAAAAAAAATTTGCTTCCTGTTGACATTTATAGTTTCATTAAAAAGGAAGCAACCAATTCCAGACTCAACATAAACAAAATTCTGAGATGTCATGGAATGTTTAATGTAAAATGAATTGGTAGCCTCGCTTGTTTTCTTCAAAAATATCAACATGGATGGAAATGGATTACGCGAGGGCTGGATTTAGGAATAACACTTCCTACAGTAATTATTTGCCACCGTTGCGTTGCCGAATAAAATGAATGAAAATCGTAATCTAATCGAACATTGATTACTTTATTTATATTGGACTGGCAACAAGAAAATAAGTCCATACATCTTCTACCCCACACCACTGCCATTCCAAGTCTCAATATATCTTCATCCTCTTCAACTGTCTGGCACGAGAGACGAAAAAACAAGCAACTCTGTAACTACATTTAGGTTCTTTGTTTGGCACTCACAAGTAAAGCATCATGATCTTGATCTAGTGGCAGCCATTTTTTTCTTCCAACTTCCCACTTCCTTACAAGAGTGAATTTGATGTTAATCTAATGAAGATAAGAGAAAAGAAAAGTTTGGGACATTTCTCCATAGTTTACTTTCTCCAGACTTGGTAGCAGAAGTTATAGCTAGGTATAATGGGTACATATTCACCATTCATATGGTACGGTCATATGAACTTTTTCCACATTATAGATGGTCCTTTAGGAGGCAACCAATTATTACATTCATCTCTCATCTAACAACATAACCCTAACTATATAAAAAAAAGTGTTGATTCCTGTTAACTTTCTCCCGTTCATTGTAAGCCAAGCCATTTTCCTATTATGAACTTCACTTTGCTACCATAAAAGTGAGCTACATCCTGCTATATTATATTTTACTCAGCCAAAAAGTTCTCAGTTCATCATCATGTTCTACATGAGAGAACAGAAAAGTGATCTTTTCATGTTTTTCTGCAGAGGAGGGTAAGGGAAAATCAAACTGTTGCATATAATAAGGACATACATACCTACCTACGCAGTCTAGCGCATCTTTGCTTTTTCTTGTTTGCTCGTAAACTTTTCCTGCTAGAGAAGGGAATCGTCTGTGGTAGAAATTACACCGGAAAAGGGAGGAATTCGGGAATGAAAGAGAAGGGAAATGTTACTGATAAGAAATGCGAGACTGAACATGTATAAGCATGGAATAATCTGGGAGCATGAATGGTTCCCTTCTTTAGCTAAGTATGTGCAAATGGTCGGAAGAAATCCGGATCTAAGACCAGAGGGAAAGAGACACTTTCTATATTTGTATTCACAGATTTTTATCATAGAACGCAAATCATATTGCAGCAGTACCATTCTCAATTATAACAAACTTACGTAATGTCTGTGACTTCCATAATAATAGGCTGATAATTGCATACGATGGAAATAAAAATATCAAGATTGTATTGAAGTATCTCTAATTTTTGGGCATGAAAGTAAAAGTGAGGTAATGGGTAGGAAACGTTTTCATGTTTCGTTTTGCTCAGTGCAATTCCTTTGCCAGGTTGTTTTTAAGAGGAAGACATTTTACATTTTCACCGGCAGTTTCCCTCCGTCCTACATTACAATACATGCAAAGTTGTATAAGCTTTTGTGAGAAAAATGGCAAATGGGGAAATTACATGGGAGATAATGATTCTCGACATTTTTTTCATGGCTGCCATTAGCAAAGCAATAATCTCTTTTTTTTCTTCCTCTCTGTCCTTCCTGTTTGAGAATGAATACTTCAATACCTTGCCGACATCATCATCACCATCAGTATTACAACTGGTTACATTCATTTCCATCTTCCACCGCTCATTTTCGACTACTCCCGTTGAAAAGTTGGTTCTTCAATTGCTCCTCTTCAAGTGACTAAATGGTTTTATGCATGCATGGTGAATTAGTATTAAAAATCTCTCTCAGCTTTATACACACTAAAAGTTGATGGGTATGAAATGCCTATGCCTAAATTTTCCTTGGAATTGGCTACTGTGAAAGGCCAACACTCTTGGAATACATGTTTTTGAATGGGTTCTCCAAAAGTCTTTGTTCATTTCTCTTTATAAAATGATGCATCAAAGTTGATGGGAATGACGCATGAAGTTTTTTCTACTTTCACTTTCGAGTTAAATGGCTCCTAGTTACATACTACACCTGTAAGCGTTTCTCCCCCTTGTCTTTATGGTAGGCTGAGGAAAACGTGCGTAGTTATTTAAGATATTGGTGGTGGGTCTGAAAGTGGGCCTATAGCTGTTTGTAAGGTACCTATGTTTGGTCCGTCAACCTTCTTGAAGGAAAGTAGGCCTTTCTTTATTTTCCATTGCTCAGGCAAGGCACTTAATTCACTTTCACTACTTTCACCATAATTTTCTTCCTTTTGAAAACTTTTAAGCTTAAGAGAGTTAGTTGCTCCGGAGTAGGTTTACTTCATTTGTTGACGGTGTGGTTCAAGTACTTTATGGCAGGTTTTATTTTTGTGAGGAATAGTTTTGAACGAACGGTGTTTGCAATGCAAATGGTTTCATACAGCAAATGTGTTTTCTGCAGCGGGAGCATAAAAAATTGTCGTTCTTAGTTATGGATGTCGATGCATTACCGATTAACGATTAATAACAGTTTATAAAGTATTTTAGCCTACTCCATTGACTTTCATCCAGCTTAATGCTTACTTAGAACCGTCAAATCACTTTCAATCTTGCCGTTTTCCCCTCGCAACAACCCTCTCACAATTATTCAAATTCGAGAAACTTGAATTCATGAATGCAGAAAAATCGACTGGCGAATAATAACTGAATGCCACCTGCCATTTCAAGTTTTTCTTCTTCAAAAAGTATGCTTAAATGAATGACTACTACTATCAAAGAAAATAAGAGTCAACACGACTGCCTTTTATGTTTTTCCTCTGTGTTATGAGAGGCATGTTCTTTTTCTATTAGTTCCGAGGAAATTAATCATTCTTTTTTTACTAGCTTCCTGTATTTCCATCGGAAGTCCCTTTGCAGTAAAAACGCTTTACTGTAATGAATGAATGGTATTGATTTTCCTTTAGGAAATGAGTCAAATGCTTCAGGATAATTCTGGGAATCCACTTAAAATTCATGTGACGGTATGACGCAAAGGTGAGGCACTTAAGTAACTTCTTAAAGATGCAAATGGCTGAAATGGTAATATATTTTTGGCTTTCTCTATACACCAGCTCATGTTTCATATTTTGCTTCTGGCCTTTTTGAAGTTGGTTTTTCTTGTTGGCTTGCTTAGGTTTTACTACTTTTACCTAACTGAGAAACTGCAGGAACCTAGATAGCAAATCGGAAATAAATAGTTCTCTCTCCCACACCGTGTAACTTCTTCACAGTCTAATTGAAAATTACAGCTCTGGGTCACAACTTGCAGCTTCCGACTTTTGCTATATCCGACAAAGAATAGCAAGTGCAAACCATAAGTGGACACAGAGGGGAAGTTATCATTGCGGACTTGCGGAAACAATTTATATAACCCCAAGGCCTTATCATCCACGGTATAATGGAATGAAATCCGTAATAAACAAATTTACGACTACAAATGGCAAATAAACTCCCAGTATTATTAAATAGTGCGGTATCGCCATTATTATGTAACATCCCCTTAATAACAGTAAGCTCATCATATATTGAAAATTACCAAGGATGAAATTAAGCTAAACGTTCTCTCCTTGTTTAAGTCTCTTGAACCTTAGCCCTACATCACATCTACGAAATATGAACACGCTGATAGTAAATAAGGAGTTCTACTTGATTTCAGAATTTGCTTTTCGAGGGATTAAAGATACAGGTACTTTCTTCGTCATTATTACACATTTCTGCCATACGATTTGCGATTAAGTTGGATCCGGCGGCAAAGGATTACGTTTATGACTAGGATTCATATGTACCAGGGGTTTTATTGTTGGTATTATTGGTTGGGATTATGGCGAAATGAGAGGGGGCAGATGTACTCTGTAAAATATAGTGAGTGAAACTAAACAATGGGGATTCTTGAATGAACAACGGCATTACATAAACTATGCAATTATTGCAAGTTGCTATAAAGGTTACAGAATAGAATCAGTCCAGAATAGTCCAGTATCCAGGTAGTTGTGATTGCTTTCCGGTGAACTGTTTTCTGAAGGGAAAGTGGCCATTCATGTTTTATTAATTTCATATTTACAGGGCTGCACTATATTAGCGTGGTGGAAGCGTACAACCATTAACTTTCTGAATAAATCATGCATACGCTACTTTATACGCGTCAGTTTGTCCTGAGGATCTATCCACCATTTACTTAATCCAGCTCAGCCTTATGTAACGCTATTTTTAGATCTAACACAACATGAATTTGGATGTAAATGCTGAGACTGTATCCGTATTGCATGCAATTCCATACAGCCGTCCTTGCTTGTTCCAATAACAACGGCTTTGCTTAAACTGCTACAGCCCGAAACCAATTTTACTACTTTCTCCATTCTAATAATGGAATCCGATCAATCACTTGAAAACTGTCGCTTTACTCGTTACCGCAGAATATATTTTTATATTGCCCATGTAAGGTAAGAAATCATTTCCTATTTTCCTTCCAACTCCAGTTACAAATTCTCCATCCAGTATTGGCTACCTATTGAGGATTTTTTATGAATGAGGTAAGATAGAATGTATAAGTTTCCAGTTTTGGGATAAAGTAAAGAAATCGCTGGTGTCAGCGTCAGCTACCTAAAGCTAAAGTGAAGCACCTTTCCCACCAATGATACAGCCTTTTCTTTAAAGAAGAAAAACTTTTTTCCTATCAAACTTAGGTAACGTCTCTCCTGTTGTATCGCATGTGACAATAAAAAGTTTTCTCACTTAAGCCAAGTCAACGGAGGAGGACAATGAGATGTGTGTATGAAAGGAGCAATTTATTATCCCCCAAAATTAGAATTCTCATTTCTCTTTTGAGCCCAGCAGCGACAGTAAAAACCATATTATAGCCCTACCTGGGTTTGGTCGAGCGAATGCAGACAAATACATGAAAAAATTTGCTTGATTTAAGCAGCAACTTTCGGTTGGCTGCAAAAAATTTATTTTCACATGGGCATAGAAATAGAAGCTCCGTTTGGTATAAATACCGCCGCAGGGAAAGTGCTGCCCTTGGTTATGAAATGGGTGGACTACTTTAAAAAAATGCACATAAAAATAATATATTATTTCAATTCGAATTGAAATAAACTAACAAGGATATTATGAAAAATATTAAAAGCACATGCCACACTGCATGACAAACTTGAGCCCTTAGATTATATATACTCTTTCTCACAGAATTTCACTCGCATGAAATCTAACCTACCCATTTTCATATTTCTAAAGCACAAAGCAACACCGCACTTCTGTAAACAAACAAACAAATTCATAAACTAAGGCTGCAGAAAATTCAAATATTGCTACTGTCCTATATCTTGTCGTGCTAATGTCATTAAGCTACACTTGCAAATGAGGGAAGTGACATTTCCCATAACAGTAAAGATAAATAACTCTCCTGCTGATATCCATCTCGTTATCGTATGTTATCTCGTTTGGGATGAGCTATGGAGGCCAATATTTAATACCTCTCTAAATTGGTTTAATATGGTTGGAAAACAAGCAGAAAGACATAAGTTGACACATGATAAAGTCAAGATGGAACAAGGACTTGTACAGAGACGGTTGCAGATTTCAGAGCTACTAAGTTTTTCTGTTATTTATTCAAACAAACATACCAAAAGATTTTGCCATGCCATATGTGTACTTCGAGTGGAAATGTAAGCCACTTCTTGAAACCTTTCACAAAATAAGGCTCAAGAAAGAAAGGCAAAATGAAAAAGATCCATCAATCGAAATTGGTTGCAAGAACTAATACATCACACAAACCTTCTAAACTGTGCAAGAAAACATCTTCACCTTAACATTCATATGGTGTCCTTTGCTACATACATACCTACCTGTAATACCTATACGCATATTCTTTTCCTTCTCAACTTCACAAAAGGGTAGCTTCATTCGGATGTCTATCTTCATTCATGAACATCATATACCTACTTTGAGGCAAGTTTGGAGGTGACGTGACGGGTATCATTTCATTGTTGAAATAATTTTTATTGAAAGCACTAACAATGTTTTTTTTCGTCTCTTTCTCTGGTTGAATTTTGCTTCCCCCCGATTTCTTCCTAGGCACTAGACAAACTTTGCATCATCCAAAGTGAGAAAAGAATAAAATGATGATGATGATACGATACGATCCCCATAATATACCTGAGAGACAAGATTTTCCAAAACCTTCGCCAAGATCATCAAGAAGTAACTGTACAAGGTATCATATTTCTTCGACTGAACTTATTCTCTTCTCATTTTCATTTAGGATCACACACGAGTCACACCGCAAAGCAAACATTTCCTTTGATAATTCCAATCAGAGGATTATGAAGTGTCCACCACATATCAATGTGCGTACTTCTTTGTGAATCACATCACTACAAAGATGATTTCCTGACTATAGATTTTTTCGCCAGTGACTTGCATTCAGCCAAAAAGTTTAAATCCATGCCATTGGGCTGGATACAGGAAGTAAGACAATCAAATTCGCACCTACCTAGGTAAATAACCATCCTTTGCTTTGGTTATATTTTTCTGTCTATTTCCTTGAAGTTAAACCTGGCTATATGTATAAGCGCTACGCATCGTCATTGTGATGTGACCCCAGTCAACCTACTTCACGTTATATTTACCGTCCTACATTTGTCGATGGGATCCAACCATCATTGCCAGTAGTACTAGTACCCTTTACTTTTCAGTTCTTTTTTTCACTCGTTTTTACTCTTTCTGTTTTTTAAGTGAAAAGAGTATTCCCCCAACTCTCATTATTTCATCAATCTTTATTTCCAGTCAACCAAAAGAGGAAATACGTTTGCGATATAGATATTTCAAGCTATAAGTAAACAACAGATTTCTCTTTACAGCTATAACGCATTCATGAAGCCATTGCACTGCTCCTGTATTTTATACCAGACAGTTACAAAGAAGTACTCCATAAAATGGATATTCAATAGATCCGCTTATATGTACATATTTCTTCGATTTGAATTCGTCTACTATTTTTTACAGGTGGAAATATCACGAATATTTTCCTCCTGTTGGATTTTACATATCTATAATCACAGGTGCATGTTAACATGAGAAGGTTTATATTTTGTAAGGATATTGAATGTGGATGGATGGATGCGGAATGTGAAACTGAATAGGCATTTTCTTACTTCTTCATCTGGGGCTTATTCATTTTCTTTCACTTTTGTTCTCCCGTCCAATTTTTTCCTTGATGTTTCGCTATTATCACACCAGCGGTGGTAAGTATTAGTCTTTCTTACTTCTACCTCCGTCTTTCTCCTCCATTCAGGTTTCATGGGACTTTCCTCCCTCCCCCAAAAAAAATTGCCAATGATACAAAGCCTGCCAGAATTCATGTGAGGTTTAAACAAGTAAAATCCATCCTGAAAATGAAGAGCCCGGGAAGAAAAGGGGTTCATGATCAAGTGTGAATGGGCTGACGATGCAAAGGCAAAGTGAGTGCTCGATGCAGATGCACAAGACGTCGGATTATACTGTCTGTGGGAAACCTTAGACATACTCTAAAAACTGGCTGAACAAAACTGGAAGGACTGGTTTGAGAAATTCCATTAATTGAAAATGAAAGTGAGGCTTGTTCCTCGGCAGCCTAATTGTTTGTAAGTAACATTTTTTGGTTCTAATTTCCTATTTTAATTATCTTCAGGATATGTAGCCAGCCATGTAAGCCAGTCTTCATGTTGGAGCATAATTTATTGATGATATGTATGGGGGCGGGGAACACTGATTACAGGATATTTATGCAGGAAACAATAGGGACTTGACATTCTCCTGACATTGCATTGTTCCACTTTATAATTGGGCATACGAATTCGCAAATCATTTTCGTACTTACCTAGCTGAAACGGACATGCGAAAACTGCAAATTTGGCTTCGTTACTAATGTGTCTCTTTGAATTTCAAAGCGTCCATATAAGTCCTTTATGCAGGTAATTGCTACACGATATGATCCAAATCTAAATCTACTTAATGTAGTCTGTAATTTGTGACTCCTAACATTTGGATCATTACTCGGAGAATGTCCTTCTGAAAGCATGATCAATGGAGCCATTAGCGAATTGTATCTTTGGCCTAAAGTAATAATTTTAAATTTTTCTGAAAAAAAAACACGAAGTGATCTTCTTATGAGTGTCCTAAATTTTTCAATTTGATTGTCTCAAAGTCCTAAATTGGTAATTGCAGACCGCTTTATTACATAATAGAAACTATATCTGTCTATATATTCTAAAGTAAAGTCCTTTACCAACAAAATTGATTCTGTATGTTAAGGGACGAGATAAATTGCAAAGTTGCAAAAAGTAAATTTTTATTTAATTTACTTCATACGTAGATAAATGAATGTAGATAAAGGCATGCAGAAAACGGCATGTAAAAAAATGTGAGACTTTTATCTACATATACCTACCCATGCGAGTGATCCACAACTCTACAGGTATGCACATAGTCTATCAGCATGAGAATAAAGGAGCCTGTTTCGCTTCTTGCTCAAAACTCTTTTTTGCTTCTCACGCAACTTCTAACAAAGTCATATCATAAATGCTGTAGACCAGTTCGATCGAGCGCCAAACCAACCTGACTTGACAATGAACGTGTACGTACGTAACATTTTTGCATGAAAAAGATAAGTGAAGTGTGTGATCCTCCCGATCACCGTCATTTCATTTCCATCAAGGTCAAAGTATTACGTTACTTCTTACTTCATTTGAGAAGCCACCTCTGTACTTGCTGAAATATGAAGCAAAAAATTAAGACAGCAGAGATGCATACATATGGTTTGGTGTTGTTGTTGTCGTCGTTGTTTATGATGAAGTTGGATGGGAAACGATTATCTCGTTTTACTACCAACAAAACAACCACCAACCAAGTTGATATCGCATAAAAGCTTAAGATAAAAAGCAACGTGCTAATTTAATATAGAAAATGTATTCATAATAATTTTCAGAGTCAAAAAGTACGAAAATATCTACCTAGTCTTGACTTGGATCAAAGGAATTCAACTTGCATGTTATCCTATTCAATTGTTGGTTGGGCCGATTTGATGGTAATTTGGCTTGGGTTTATGAATATTAAAAGAATTCTACATTTCACTGTCCGTGTCCATCCAATTTAAACCCGGTGCTAATTTAATTTCCCTTCGTTAGACAACCAATCTTCTCTATTCACGTTTCTCTCATTCAACAGACAGCCATGTTGTGTGAATTGATTGCAGCGTCTACCCAACAAAGGTGGAAAAGATTTTAGCAGATATTTTCATGCCTATTTTATGCTTTTGAAGAAGCCACACTTAAACATAGGTAATGTGTTTTTTTTTCGCAACTGAAATAGCAATCAAAAAAGAATTCAGCATAGGTAGGCATTCCCTTTTTTGCAAGTGTGAATTTTAAGTAAAATAGTGAATAATAGCTAGGTATATTATTCCTTCTTTTTTTTTTGATCGTCTGTCTTCTTGAAACCAGTAAAAAACTGAATGCTCTACTTCCAGCAAAGAAAATAGAAGGAATGAGAATAAGAAGAAGAATACGAAATGCTCGAAAGAATAAAAAGGAAAAGTTTTTGAACGGAAGACATTGAACCAACGTTAATAGCCGTCCCATGTGACAAATTTTGTGATGAAATTGGCAGGGAAGATCGTAAAATCTTGGGTAATAAACCATTTGAAATGACCTGTATCGGTGTGTAAATTCATTTTCCACTTCCTTTTCCTTCAGATGCAAGAGACTTTTATGGTGGGGAGAAGTTAAAAGAAGGTACTTTATGTAAAGTAAGCTACAGCGTTCAACGCTCTTGTATGTAGTACAGTACAGTACGGGGAACCATATCATGTTACAAAATCTGCACTGCCACCTCATTGTCACCTACCACAAGCGACAGACTATAAAAACTTCTACATATACATACATATCTGGTTGACGACGATTCTTTTCTTTCACTTCCCATTCTATCTTATTACTCATTCTGCCATTTCGCGGAAAAAACTTTCTTCATTTTCTGCTTTGAAAAATGTCCTAATTTTTAGGTGTTGGTTTAGCCTAGTAAAAGGGAAGAATAATGGCAACAATAAAAACGACGACGGAATGAGATGTTCGAGTTAAGCCTTATTCATCGATAATTTTCTGCAACTCAACTTGCGAGCTTTGGGCTTTTTTTTGCAAGACATTCAAACTTCAAATTCCAACCAACACCAAAAGACGACGGAGGTGAAATGAAATGGCGAAGAAAACTTCAAGGCCTTTCGTCACACTCTATCTAGTTTGTAGAGAACAGTAGAGGGGAGTTCTATACGGGTTGGGCTCATTTCTATTTCCCTTTTGCCATCATCCATTTTCTTGCTGTTTTTTCTAAATTGAAGCAATGAACCAAGTAAGTGATGAAGGTCTATCGAGGTCCACCACAAACCACAAAATTCATGGAGCATAAAAACCCTAATCTAATATTGTGGAGGATTAGCATTATGATAAAACACATATTAAGGTGTGGTATCTGGGTTAAGGCAAAGTCTTCATTTGCTAAAACACTGTGCTGGACTTCCCCTTTTCATGTATCTGTTTTAACGAAAAACTTTTCTCGTTTTTACTTCAGGGGAGGCAGACTAAATTAAGTGTGATTTACGTCCTTTCTTTCAACTCCGCAATTACTTTTACCGGATGAACCTGGGGAAAACTTTCACCGGGAGAAAAAACTAATTTAAAACAATATGACTATGGCGGTGTGTCGGCTGTTTCTCATTTCTCGCTTGACCCCTTTGGCTAATTTTAGTGCATTCAATTAAACTCTCAAGCAGTTTATTATAGCAGAGCACATAGCTAGAAATAATTTCATCGTTTGTGTAAATTTTATTTCATTTTACCTTGTGAGGACTTGATAGAATGAAATTGGCTAAGCATTCCATGGGCTCACCGGTGATTTTCTAAGTTTTTCAGTATTTGTCATAGGCTGCTCTGCTACTGCGATGATTAGATAAATCAGAAGCAAAACTGCATGGTCACAAAAACTACCTGCCTACATGATATGATGTAATAAGTACACCACCGCATTTCGTACCGCCTATCCTTCCCATTTTTCAAATCACAATTAACGCAATATACTTTTATCACATCAGTTAACTCTTTTCAGAGGAGCCGTACAAACCAGAACATCAGTGTAATTGGCAGTATATCCCAATCGTAAAGAGATTATTTAGGGTGGCTGGCGGACAAACCGGAAGTAAACTTTCTACTTGTTAGCCTGATCTGCTGATATCTTTAAGTGTCATCTTTCATTGCTTGATACCTTTTTTTCCGCGGTAATTATGCTTTATCCATTATATTATTACACGCTGTAAACTTACCGTTACGGTAGACAAACTAATTAAAATTTTTGTACAGAGCATAATCACGACTTCTTCATAAATAATAAAGATTTGTGTAATTTATATGTAATATAGACACCATATTTGCTTCAGACTTTTTTACGTAATGATGACAGTCATAACAATAAAGAGTCACATTCAGATTGTCGCTCCTGTGCAGACTATCCCTGGCTATGTTATAAATTTTGCAATTTCAGAACAAGAAACAAATTTATCAAGTGCTTGGTGGTCGAAAACCAATTCAGAAGAATGCAGGGGCTGTCAGGTCGTAAACGTGTTTTCTGGTAATTTCCATCAGCATTCTTCTAATTCAAGTTGCACTCATTGTCAGACCCAAAACTTTCTCAATTTTCTTTTAATCAGGGTTCCCCTCCTCCTCTAAAAAAAACTTCTTAACGATCTAGTTCACTTAACAGACAAATTATATCATATGTGAAGTCTGAAGTGTAATAACTATAACCATTTGTTATTAGTGGAAAAAAATATCATCTCTATTGTTATGAGCTTTTCCGTATCTATATCTGCATTACATGCTCACATGATGGTGATGTTTAAATCGGTCGAGGATGATGATGTTGGAGTATACAGCAAACACTGAACAAACCAGTTAATAACAATATCGAAATTTATTTCGATGAAGATTACAAAAATCGCCGATCCTCGAGCAAAATAATCCGTTTGATTAGCTTCCTTTGTTCCTTATCATTATCACTATCAGGTTGGCTTTGGCTTGTGAAAGTCCGTCATTTGCTTTTAAATGGATATGCGGATGGTAAAAATTTGAAAAGGGGTCCTATTTGGATTATCGACATCTATCCCCATTTTTATGTGAAGGAGTTCAATGATCAGGATTATAGACACCCAGAAATGATCATTATAAAAATGTTTCTCTTACCATGATCACATCGTAGCCCATAACAAAAAGGATTTTTTTGACCGATCAAAGGAAAAATCGCGTGAAGCCTTATTCTCACTTTGGCATGGCTTGTCATCATCTTTTATCCGTAATGTTCAATTAAAGGTTTGTTTTTCGATTTCCTGATAAAATCTTGACAATTTCGCAGAGTTAATTGGTAAATAAAATTTTAAAATTGATGGGTTATGGACAGCAATTAAAATGGGCAAATAATGATACGATTACTAAGTATATAGCACTTAGGAATGGAAAATTAAAGGGAATGGATTCACTACTGTTGTTCCACTTCCTGTACAATTTCATTTCTAAAGCGGTTTTCGAATCTGAATTTGATGGTTTACCTTTTGAAGCTCGCTGCTATATTTACTGATGTGAAGCAATCTGTACAGTAGGATTAATTGCTAGCCCATAAATGGTAGACGATGGCTCTGGCGTGGTGCTATGATAATTTTGACAAATTTAATAAAGCATGATAAATGACACCACTGCCTTAAAGGGATTTTCAACGATAGGATGCCCCACCCAGTTAATGAGATCGGGCATTTAAAGTGTTGACCCAGAGCAGATACACCATTCATTATACCGCAGACTTGCAAACGATGACGGTGAATTAAGATTGAGAAATTATGGCTGTCTATAACCTTATATGCTTTGCTTAAAACAAGAGTTGTTGAATAAGGCTAAAATTAGGAAAAACTACGTGATAGAATGTAAACTTCATTGTTGAATTTTATAATCGTTTCTTTATGACTATGATTAATTTATGCAGTGGCACACCTTACAGCAAATGTCCAAGAATGGCTTCTTTTTCAAGTTTTCGGTATTAACCCATCAAGGCCTAGAAAAATGATTTACTCACATCTAATTTGGTACTGCTCACCCTAAAGTTAATTTGGCGCGGAACGAAAAGAAAAACGCAAATAGAAAAGTAATATTTCATTTCTGCTAATAAGCCATTCTTTTGTCTTTTGTCCAAAACTTTATGTAAAATTTGACCTTGATTTTGAATGCATGTGAATGTGATTGTTTTATGAGGAATGTATGCATTATGTATTACATATTACATTACAGATGCAACTTGGTCAGTAGGTAAAATATTGCAGAATTTTGCAATATAAGTTGATTTCTTCTCATATTAGAGAGACTTTATTGTGCCATAGTCATAAACTTGGTTCATACACTTACGAGCAAAAAAAGTTGGTTTGCAAAATCTTCAGAAGCATCTTCTTGCATTCAACTTTTTGCACAATGCATTACATCGCAAAAACTTGTCTGGAATCTTCGATTCATACAACAACAAAAACCTTAATAATGTACAGCAATGATGATGGTGATATGATGTGCATAACTTGTATTTAATGGAGGATTTCATTTTTCAATTCGAAATCCTTTTTTGCTCATGTTGACAATTATAATATAATATCAAGATAAAGAATGGCCATACATGGACAATCTTGCTTGAACTTGAAATGCAGCATGGGGTCTTGTCCGTCCATCCGTAATTGCACTGCAAATATGCTGGTTCATCAAAATATTGTATTGTATGTAACAGGTGCGAACCGCCTATTGCTTATCCTCCTCATTCAAGGTTTTTCAATGTTAGCCAAACATTGCCAAGTTAGTAATAAATTGGAAAGGCTAACATGGCGAATGCCAACTCACAAGGGCGAGTAGGGTGAATGTAATTTTTGTTTGCCTCCGTACTCCCACCGTTGATTACCCTCCCCGAGACATAGAAAACGTGCCATATGTCGGGGTGCCATGGGCCCCCATGTTGGAGTTATGGAGGAAAACGTTGGCGCAGTATGCAGTTTCCCTTATGGAGCTTTGCATAGGAAAATGAAAATGGTTGGCAGGATTTTAAAACAGGCTGAAATGAATGTCGAAAGTACGGAAGGAATGTTAGAGTCAAACATTGGTGTTGTGGAGGGAATTTTGAAACATTTGGAGGTGCCTTCCTCCAACCCCTCCAACTTTTCCTCCAAACCCTCCAACATTTAC